>JAOVYX010018614.1:7733-19853 GCA_035668315.1 Drosera spatulata
AGCATATCCGCTGCGTTATCTTTTGTGTGAACCTTCCGCAAATCTATGTCTTTAGAATCCATCCATTCTCGAATTTTGTGAAATCTCACATCAATATGCTTCGTCGGAGCATGGTAAACCTGATTCTTAGCCAAATAGATTGCACTCGTGTGGAGGGATGCACTACCACACCATTCAGCATGAAGTAATATGAATCAAGTCCAAACACTGCTTGAACTTGATTTTCGTGACCCCCTTGGTTAGCATATCCGCTGCGTTATCTTTTGTGTGAACCTTCCGCAAATCTATGTCTTTAGAATCCATCCATTCTCGAATTTTATGAAATCTCACATCAATATGCTTTATCGGAGCATGATAAACCTGATTCTTAGCCAAATAGATTGCACTCTGACTGTCACAAAACACGCAGACACCATTCTCCTGCTTGAAACCAAGTTCCTGCACTAATTTCATGAGCCAAATAGCCTCATTTCCTGCCTCAGTCAAAGCTATATACTCCGTTTCTGTGGTGGACAGAGTAACCACATCCTACAGGACTGACCTCCAACTCACGGGACCACCACTGAAAGTAAACACATACCCGTTGGTAGACCTCCTATAATCCAAATCACCTGCATAGTCTGCATCCACCACGCCAACAATATCACTCTTCGTATCCTGGCCATCAAACAAGATGCCATAATCTGTAGTTGCAGCCAAGTGTTGCAAGATCCACTTCACATCATTCCAATGCTCTCTTCCTGGATTAGGCATATACCTGTTAACTACACCAACATCTTGAGCAATATCTGGGCGAATACATACCATAGCACACATGAGACACTCTACCGCATTAGCATACGACACACGAGACATACGCTCTACCTTTTCATCTGAATCTGGACACTGTTGAGCTGACAGCTTAAACTGAGCACTTAAAGAAATTGCAATTGATTTTGTGTTCTTCATGTTGAACCTCACCAAAATCTTCTCAATGTAGTCTCTCTGAGTAAGCCACAGCTTCTTTGATGCTCTATCACGGACAATCTCCATGCCTATGATCTTTTTCGCAGCACCAAGATCCTTTATCTCAAATTCTGTGCTCAACATTGCATCTCTATTCTTCGAAGCAGTTAACATATCATCTACATAGAGACTAAGCAGCATAAAAGAACCATCATCACAAAAGCGGAAATAAACACGAGGATCATACTCACTACGAGAATATTCGTAAGAAACAATGAACCCATCAAATCGTTTGTATCACTGCCTTGGCGACTGCTTCAAGCTATACAACGATCGCTTCAGCTTGTAAACTAACCCTTCTTTACCAGGTTCCACGAATCCCTCCGGCTGATTCATGTAGATGGTCTCCTCTAGAAAGCCATGAAGAAATGCTGTCTTCATGTCCATCTGCTCTAGCTCCATATCAAATGCTGCGACCAATGCCAAGATCAATGGAATAGATTTGTGCTTCATCACTGGAGAGAAGATCTCGTTGTAATCAATATCTTCTTTCTGAGAAAAACCCCTAGCCACTAGACGAGGTTTGTATTTCTCACCCTCCTTAATTCTGAGCACCCATTTGCAACCAATTGGCTTCTTTCCTTCTGGAAGTTTCACCGACTCCCAAGTTTGGTTCTTTTTGAGCGACTCCATTTCCTCCACCATAGCTGTCAACCATTTACCACGGTCAACTGAGTTGATAACCTCATGGTAAGAATTAGGATCACCTCCACCAGCAACCAATGTGAAAGTAATCATGTTTTCAAAACCATATCTCTCAGGAGCCTTCGGATTCCGCTTATCTCTACCTGAGACAATACTGTATGACTCCTGTTGTTGCACTGGGCCTATATCAGCTACAACCTACTCAACCTGCTTAACCTGATCAATTTGTGTCAAGCCCTGCTGATCAGTAATTTGCTCATTCGTCTCTGAAAGCTCTATCTCGATCTGTTTATCATTGACATTAACATTTTTCCTGTTTTGTTTTATCATGTGATCTTCATCAAAGACCATATCTCTGCTGATCACTTTCTTCTTTGCTACAGGATCCCACAATCTATAGCCCTTCACATCATCCTCATATCCAACAAGGATGCATTGTTTTGATCTAGCATCTATTTTGGATCTCTCAAAATTCTGCATGTGAACATAGGCAGAACAATAAAAAACTCTCAGTATAGAATAATCAATAGGTTTTTCAGACCATACCTTTTCTGGAATGCGATGATCAATGTCTGAAGGACTTCTGTTGATGAGATAACAAGCTGTGTTAACAGCCTCTGCCTAGAAATTCTTAGGCAAACCTACATTCAACCTCATGCGTCTAGCTCTCTCAAGCAAAGTCTTGTTCATCCTTTCAGCTACTCCATTCTGCTCTGCCGTACCCCTGACCGTGAAGTGCCTGATGATACCCTTATCTTTGCAGAACTGAACAAACTGACCATCTGTGTACTCTGTGCCGTTATCAGATTGAGATACTTCAGCTTCTTCCCTGACTGAGTCTCAACTCGAGCCTTCCACTGCTTGAAGATGCTGAACATCTCTGATTTCTGTTTCATAAAATAAACCCAAACTCTCCTCGAGTAATCATCAATGAAGCTCACAAAGTACTGTGCTTCATCTATTGATGTGTCCTTGATAGGTTCCCAGACATCGGAATGTACATAATCTAGCACCTCCTTGCTAGAATGAGATGCCGTCTTGAAGCTCACACGACGTTGTTTCCCAAAAATACAAAATTTGCAGAATTGGAGCTCACCTGATTTCACACTCTTTAGGAAATTTCTCTTGTGAAAATGTCCCATGCCACCTTCACTCAAATGCCCTAGCCGCGTATGCCAAAGTTTGGTGTCATCACTAGCTGAATCTGAACCTGAAGCTGTAGCAGCTCCACCCAAAACTGTGCTCCCAATCAATCTGTACAAATTCCATGTCTTCTCTGCCTTCATAACCACTAGCGTTCCCTTTGACATCCTCATGATGCCATCTCTGATTGATACCCCACGACCAACTGAGTCTAGAGTGGCGAGTGATATCAGATTTTTCTCAAGGTCTGGGGCATATCGCATATCCTCCAATGTTCTGACTACCCTGTCAAACATTCTGATCTTAATAGTTTCAATCCCAGCAACTCTACACACCGCGTCATTGCCCATTAGCACGGAACCTCCACTGCATGACGTCAATATATCAAACCAATCTCTCACACGGCACATATGAAATGAGCACCCGGAATCCATAATCCACTCATTTAACAAAGTATTATCTCGAGCTGTCAATGCTAAACTGTGGGACTCTACAACTCCTGAAGTCACGTAGAGATCACCATCGCTACTGTTCATATTCTCTGCTATGCTCACAGAATTGGATGATTTCTCGGACGACCTGCTTTTATTCTGAGGACACTGTGCCTTCATGTGTCCCTTTTCATGACACTTGTAGCACTTCACCTGGGACAAGTCACGAGGACCTCGCGACTTCGATCTGGATTTCCCTCTGTTGCCCTTGTTCCTTTGATGATCTCTACCCCTGTTCTCTGACTTAGCAACATATCCCTCCCCAGAACTGCTGGAACATGAAGGATTCATCTTGCTCACATCAAGAACTGCTGATGTCACCTCTTCCACACTTAATTTGTCTTTGCCTATAAGTAAAGTGGTCTTCAAAGTAGCATAGGAACTAGGAAGTGACTTGAGCAAGATCAATGTCTGATTCTCCTCTTCAACTCTAACATCCAGACTAGCCAGTTGCGTCATAAGTCGATTAAACTCGACAATATGGTCATTAAGATTGGTTCCCTCGTTCATCTTGAGGTCAAACAAATCTGTCTTCAAATAAAGCTTATTTGATAATGATTTGGACATATAAACAGATTCTAACTTCTCCCACATCTTCGCCGGTGAGATCTCGTTCAGAACCTGATACTTCATCTGTGATGTCAGACTCAATTTGATGATAGCTGCTACCTTTACTTCCAATTCATTCCAGTCATCCTGACTCATATCTGTCGGCTTGATTCCTTTCAGAGTCTTAAATAGTCCTTATTGCACAAGAACATCCTTGATCATACTCTGCCAAATACTGAAGTTATTCTTCCTATCAAACGGCTCAATCTTGAACTTAGCCGTATTCACCATTGTCTCAAAAATAGCAGAAACAGCACAACAGAAATTCTACCTTTTGAAACCTTTCAAACCAACTAAAAAAATCAGAATAGAAGAATCGAATCTAAAGTCCTAGATCCAAAATTCTGAACCCTGTCAACCTTGTGTTCCGATACCACTTGTTACGAACAACAATTCGAGACAAAATGCGAAAAATGAAGGAATGATAAATCAACAACCAAATCAAAACCAGCAAGGAAATTAAACGACATCAGATTTACGTGGAAAAAAACCCTTAAGGGGAAGAAAAAACCCACGGAAAACGGAAATCCACTATCAAACAGTGTTTAAAGCGTTTTCTGAACCTGATCGCTCAATCTCACTTTGTGTGCACTCAAAAGCCACTAGAAATCGGCAAATAATCGTCTCTGTTGCTCTAAAATTGTCGACCCAACAATAAAACCCTAAAAACAAGGTACTTATAGGGTCCGCAAATAAAATAGAGTAGAAGACCGTCGCGCCCGCGACCCTGGCCAAATTCGCCCTGTGTTGATCATTTGCGTGCCTGATGCTACTTAAACCTGCGGATACTCATGGTAATATCAACGGATACATATAAGAGAGGTTGGCGTGATGTCTTTGCCATTGTGTCTGATTATTGAATTATGATGATAAATAACATGTTATAGAGTGCTGGAGTTATCATTGTCATCAATTACTCAGATATTCCATTGCGCTTTTAGTAGATTTGATTCCTCCACGTGATGTTATAGCAGGTGGTTTGATAAAAGCTGGCAAGATAGTCCTGCAACCCCCTTGGTATGTGGTGGATGAGTACATTAGGATTTTCATGAGAAGGAAAGTCCTAATGATATTTTTTACGTTCAACTTAACTTGAGCTTCTGATGGAGTTGGTTCCTCGATATTGAGAATAAATTGTGCAAAAGATGCAAACAACCATAGACTAAGGCGACAACAGATGCAAGTGCATATGAAAGACGTGACGTGATGCTAGACCAGACTAAGTCTAGTTGATTGGAATTCAAGTTTGGGTGTAGTTTTGTACGCTTACTTGGACCAGTTCTCATCTCTGCTATCCATCATCAATACGGTAAATGGTCCGGTGTATTATCAATCTTTAGGTGGAATTAACTTCTGGGTATATACTTGAATCTGAAATATATGTTGCAATTGATATAGAGTAGCTGGATTATTTATTATGATTCGGGCCAAAGGAACAACCTATACGACTATTCCGGGGAAAATAAAAACATTACAGGGGTGTCGCCTTTGTTTTTGTTCTGTTAAAGCAAGTTGTCTTAATCTCATGATTTTTGTTTTAACTTTTGAGTGCCTATGCTTGAAAAGCATTAGTCATTGGTGGATGTCACTGGGAATCAATGTAAGCCGATTGTTATTTTTCCAACAGGAGATCTGGCATCCTCAAGCTACACTTGATCGAGAACTTCTGATTGTGCTTAGTGTGCTGCAATGCTTTCAACGTCATCATTTTCAGTTGCATCCTGCTGCCAGCTGAGCCATGGAGCAACTGGATCATTCAAAATCATGGCTTCTACTCTTGATTTCCAGAACAGGACGATCACATCTAGTCCTGATGAGAATGTGTATTTGCCTAGGATTTCGGTGAAAAGAGAACAAGTCCAGGGTAACAGAATAAGATGTTCCTCTTCTGGTAAGCTGAGTATTCCAGAGGTTGATCAAATGGAGAGAAAGAAAAAGCCAAGCTATCTTTTGCGAACAAAGAATGCTGATAAGAGCGTCAGGGTGGTTGTCGAGAAGAAAAACAGCAAGTACTTGGTTCATGTGGAGGTCTCTTCTGCAGGTTTAGTCGATGCAGCTGAAGGAGCATTGGTCATGAGTTGGGGAATTCAAAGGTCTGTTTCTTCTTCTTCTTCTTCGATCCCTCTTGATTCCCAAAGTTCTTTCACGAAGCCCAAGACGACGACCTATGAAGCCCCATTCGTGTTGACTGCTGTAGGTACTTATGCAGCGGAACTAGAGTTTGATTCACATTTGGCCCCATTCTACCTCTCATTCCTGCTGAAACCTGTTGTGGGATCAACTGGCATTGATGTAAAGAACCATTTAGGCCGAAACTTTTGTGTGCCTGTTGGGTTTGGCTTTGGGTCTCCATCTCCTTTGGGTTCTTCACTTTCTGCTGATGGTTCCACTAATTTTGCTTTTTTCTCCCGAAATGCGGAAAGTGTTGTCCTATGCTTGTTTGATGACCACAAGTCTGAGAAACCTGCTTTGGAGATTGAATTAGATCCTTATGTCAATCGTACCGGAAACATTTGGCATGTTTCTATTAATGTTCAAGGGCGATATGTCGCCTATGGCTACCGATGCAAAGGTCCTAGAGTACAAGGAAGAGAGAAAACTTTTGTAGAACGAGTTCTTCTTGATCCTTTTGCTAAGGGGATAGGGAATTCTGGTCTTGGTCTTCTTCAGGTAGCGGAGTTTCGTGAAGCGTCTGACTTTGACTGGAGCGGGGATGTTCGTCCCAAGTTGCCTATGGAAAAACTGGTTGTATACCGACTGAATGTGAAGAATTTCACCAAGGACAAGTCCAGTAATCTGTCTCCAGAAATCGCCAGCACATTTTCTGGTGTGAAGGAAAAGATACAGCACTTTAAGGATCTTGGTGTCAATGCCATATTACTTGAGCCTGTCTTTCCTTTCGATGAGAAACAAGGACCCTATTTCCCTTTCCATTTCTTTTCGCCAAACAATTTCTATGGGAAGTCGAAGAGTTCCGCATCTGCCATTAAATCAATGAAGGAAATGGTGAAGGTAATGCATCAGAATGGGATAGAGGTTTATCTTGAAGTTGTTTTCACCCACTCTGCTGAAGCCGGCGCACTGCAGGAAATAGATTACTCATCCTATTTTTATGCTGATGGGGTCGTAGATCAAGGATCTAGTGATGCTTTGAACTGCAATTATCCTATGGTTCAGCAGCTCGTTTTGGATAATCTACGTTTTTGGGTGTCCGAGTTTCATATGGATGGATTCTGCTTCATGAATGCTTCATCCTTGTTGAAAGGTTTTCATGGAGAGGATCTCTCTCGCCCTCCGCTGATTGAAGCTATAACATTTGATCCGATGCTTGCTGATACCAAACTAATTGCGGATTGTTGGGGCCCCCATGAGTTGTGTTCAAAACCAGTTAGCTTCCCTCACTGGAAAAGATGGGCAGAAATGAACTCAACTTTCTGTGAGGATGTTAGAAATTTTGTTAGGGGTAAAGGGCTTCTCAGCAGCCTTGCTACAAGACTTTGCGGAAGCGGGGACATATTTTCTGATGGAAGGGGTCCTGCATACTCCTTCAACTTCATTGCCCGGAACTTTGGGTTGCCTTTGGTAGACTTGGTTAGCTTCAGCCGTAGTGACATTGCTTCCGAGTTAAGCTGGAATTGCGGCGAAGAAGGTCCAACTAATAAGAAGCTTGTGCTTGAAAGGCGACTCAAGCAAATTCGTAATTTCCTGTTCATCTTGTTCATTTCTCTGGGTGTTCCCGTACTTAACATGGGAGATGAGTGTGGCCAGTCTTCTGGGGGATCAGTATTTTACGCTGACAGAAGACCTCTCAACTGGAACGCTCTAGGTTCCGTTTTTGGTGTCCAAACAACAAAATTTATCTCATATCTTATCTCACTGAGAAAGAGGCGCAGTGAGCTTTTTCAGAATGTAAATTTCTTGGACCAAGAAATGATCGCTTGGCATGGAAGTGACCTTTCTCCACCGATCTGGGATGATCCTACTGCTAAATTCTTAGCTATGATGCTCAAGGCCGAGACCAAAGAGGATCAACTGGATGGTGACTTGTACATGGCCTTTAATGCTGCTGGGAAGTCGGAAAACGTTCTTTTACCCACACCACCAGAAGAGATGGAATGGGTGCGTTTGATTGATACAGCTCTCCCTTTTCCTGGATTCTTCTCATCAACTGGTGAGCCTGTCCTCGAGCAGTTGCCCAGGTTAGTAACATATGAGGTGAAGTCATATAGCTGTGTATTGTTTGAAGCGAGGGCGCTACCGGCCGCTTCTGCTTGATTCATGTTTTCCGTCTTTCTCGTCTGTGCCATGATCATGATTCTTGCCAGAGTGCTAGTGTACCCAAGTATAATAAGAGGTTGCGAGTTTGTACAGGATTTATAAGACAGCACCTCCAAAATTGGTAAAATTTTACCAGGGAATATTTGATATCTGTGAGTTCGTTTTGTTATATCCTGACCCCGCTAATGCTTCTAAAGTTCCTGTCTACAGTTGCTAATAGTAACTCCTGGTTGTCCCCTATATATATATTCAAGAGAGGATCTTACGATTTGATGAGTTCTGTTTTGTGTTTCAGTTAGGTCTATTTTCCTGGACTCCATTGTGCTCCGTTGTTTGTTAATTGAATCACCTTATAGTGATTTCTCTTGTCGGCGTATTTTTAGATTTATTATTGACTGATTGCTTATAGTCGCCTCACGTGTGTACTCAAGAAATATTAAGGATTGAAGTCATAGAAACGTGCTTGGTTTCATGGACTTTAATTCATAATTCATTGTTCCAGGGAAAAAAATAACATTGTTGAAATCTTTTTCAACCGACTTTTGCCTTGTCATTTGACAAACTGAATCACTTGACTTGAAGACAATAGTAATACTTGCAGCCTAGTATTAGTTCAAAAGCAGCCTCAGAAGCCAAATCAGGACTTGCTTCCGCAATGTTCTTCATTGTGGCCAAAACATTACAAGAGGAGGGACCGAATAAAGTCTTAAGAACCTGGTACGATTCCCGTTTCTCTTTAAGAGTCACGTTATCACTAGAATTTTTGGATAAAATAAGGGTAGATAATCAAGATCTTATGAATCTGGTAATTTTTGTAAGCGGCTCCAATGCTGAGCTTGCTTCACTTATCTTGAAGACAAAAACTTGCTTAACTTGTTAGATTTAACAAGTTGTTCAAATACAATTGTTAACCAAATAAGGATAAAATCTATCCTTATTTTTATATAAAAACCTGGTTTCGGATATCTATATCGAACCGATCTATCACTGAGTCGTTTTCCTTTTCTCTTCCAATTTCCTCGTTGCCTCATAAAATGAACCATACAAAACAGAACAAAACACCTCAAATCTCCCCCAAACGGCCAAAGCCTCTCCGCCGCCGGCCGGAAAATCACCCCACCGCCACGCCACCCCAAAAATGCCACCAACCTTCGGCGAAAACCCCACCTGCGCCGCCCTCCCCGCCTTCATCGACACCTTCATCGACACCTTCGTGGACTTCTCGGTCAGCGGCGGCATCTTCCTCCCTCCACCCCCTCCCTCCTCACCTTTTCTCACGCGCCGCCCCGCACCGGACCGCCTGGTCGCGATCGGCGACGTCCACGGCGACCTCTCGAAGCTCAAACACTCGCTCCGCCTCGCGGGCCTCATCGACGCCTCCGCCGACTCCTGGACCGGCGAATCCTCCACCCTCGTCCAGGTCGGCGACGTCCTCGATCGCGGCGGCGACGAGATCAGGATACTGTATTTCATGGAGAGGTTGAAGCGACAGGCGAGGAGTGTTGGTGGGAGTGTGATTACCATGAATGGGAATCATGAGATCATGAATGTGGGCGGGGATTTCAGGTTTGTGGGGAAGGACGGGGTGGAGGAGTTTCGGAATTGGGGGTTTTGGTATCGGATTGGGGAGACGATGAAGCGGTTGTGTGGTGGTGTTGAGAGTGAGGGGAAGGGTGTGTTTGAGGGGGTGCAGGAGAGGTTTAGGGGGGTCAGGGAGGAGTATTGGGAGGGGTTTAGGGCGAGGGTGGCAGCGTTGAGGCCGGACGGGGTGATCAGTAGGCGGTTCTTGGGGGAGAATGTGACGGTGCTTGTGGTGGGAGACAATGTGTTTGTACATGGAGGGTTGTTGGTGAACCATGTGGAGTATGGGCTTGAGAGAATCAATGAGGAGGTGAGGGATTGGATCAAGGGGAAGACGAAGGGGTTGTCGAGGGAGGTAGGGAAGGGGAGGGATTCGGTGGTGTGGTCGAGGAGGTATTCGAATGAGAATGAGAGGGATTGCGATTGTGAGACGCTTGAGAAGGTACTGACCAGGATTCCTGGTGCGAAGAGGATGGTTATGGGGCATACAATTCAGGAGAGTGGGATCAATGGGGTTTGTGGCAATGCGGCTATCAGGATCGATGTGGGGATGTCGAAGGGATGTGGTGATAGGTTTCCTGAAGTGTTGGAGATTACTAAGAGTGAAGGGTTGAAGGTTCTGACGTCGAATCCATTGTATATGGAGAAGAGGACTGAGGCTTCTAGTGAAGCGAAGGTCGGGCTGGGGTTGCTGTTGCCGGAGCAAAGACCCAAACAAGTAGAAGTCCGGGCATGATTAATCAGTCATTAGAAAGCATGTCTGATTCAGGAACCAATAATTAGACATTGTTATTTATGATTCTGCAAGATAGAGATTGGCAGTTTGCTCAATGCTTCCTGTGAGTATTTGAGTCTATACAAATGCTTAATGTAGGTGGTAGCTTGGCATATGCCAAGCAAATAACATACTATGTTGTATCAATGTGGAGTTTCTAGCTATGAAAAGGCTAATTCAAAGAGGAAACTGGGGTGTTTCAAAGTATACGCTACATACATTGCTAAATTTCATATTTTGATGTCAGCAAATATTGGGTGGTGGTGGTTGTTGATGTCAGCAAATATTTTGATGTTCTTACATCCTTGTGTAATGAGCTGTTATGCCAAAACTAAGGTCGGCTAAATTCTTTTATCTACTTACGATCATGCATACTGACTTGTGTTCTCCATTCATGCTCTTGAATTTTGATGATTACAAGCATTAATAGAAGATGATGTAGTTTGCTTATGATTTATGAAGTGTCTAATCTGTACAGTTCACACCATTAGCAAACAGGAGGACTGGAAGACACCGTTAGCTGATGGTTAAGGGTTCTGTTTGTTTCCTGTCACAGACATGGTTTCAAGGGCCAGCGCAGTTTTGCTCTTCAACTGGTATCGCTTGCCTCGTGTTGGCGCATTAATCCTGCACATTCCTTGTAGTTTCCAGTTTTCTCGTTTTCAATTTTTTTCATAGAGCCTCCTAGGACATTTGATGGTTCGATCTGGTAGCAGCTGATAGTTAAACTTACTTCTGGAGGCGACCACTGACAGAGGAGGCCAACTTCTGAAGTGTTATTTAGCTACGAGGCAAAGGGTCGAAGGCTGTATCCGCATTGTAGAATGTTAAACACACTTTTCTGGAGGTAACCAACCCAGAGTTCTGTTATGATTTCGCTAATACAAGAACTTAATGATAGTGCAATCAATGGGTCTTTGTCTGCAATATGTAGGACATATAATGTGGAAAATGCCTACTGTATGATCATCAATTAGCCAATAGTTTGTCGTTATAGAATTTATCTTGTTTATATTTTTCAACGTTTGTTGTAGAATGTATATACACTAGAGAATTGATACTGTGCTTATCTAGAGGTTCTGCAGCCAATAAAATCATTACCGAGTACTTACTCTCTCCGTCTCAGATAAATTATAATATATTATTAAAAATGAATGTTTTACATAAATTATATTCCCTCCGTTTCATAATATAAACAACGATTTGATCCGATACGCGGATTTATGTGTGTGCTATTTTTATGTGGACCTTGGTGAATAAAGAATATTTTTTTTGGAGATAGTGAGATTTACTGTAACAGCTTTGAGAGGGAATAATAATGTACTGTAATTGATAGTGATTGTTTTGATTTTTTTATGTGAAAATGTTACTAAATATGATATGTTGTATATATTTTGGAACAGCTCAAATAAAAAAGTGTTGTTTATATTATGAAACGGAGAAAGTAACACTTTCAAAATTGATGTTCAAAAGTTTAAAATATTCTTATTTTATATCACATCATCTTCGTTACTTTTTCTCTCTTCATCCACTCACATTTTCTACTCCACATTCGTAAAAACAAAAGTGTCAAAACACACAAAGTCAATATAT
>JAOVYX010018615.1:0-19851 GCA_035668315.1 Drosera spatulata
AGTAATACGTCTAAAAAAATAGTATGTCTGTTAAAAAAAATGGTACATCTCCAAAAAAAACAATAATACTTCTAAAAAAGATAGTATGTCGGTCAAAAAATTAGCACATTTTCACAAAAAAAAAAATAGTACGTTTGTAATAAAAAAGTAGTACATCTACAAAAAAAAAAAAAAAAGTTTGCCTACAAAAAAAATGGTACGTCTAAAAATAAGTTGTAAGCTTATTAAAAGAAGGTATTATGTCTCCAGAAAAAAGAAGTAGTACGTCTGTTAAAAGAAATAATATGTTTGTAAAAAAGTAATACGTCTATAATAAAAGTAGTATGCACATTGATAATATGACTTTTTTTTCTTTTTTTGAAACAAACTCACTAATACGTCTCTAAAAAAACTAATACGTCTCTAAAAAAACTAATACATCTCCCATAAAGTTAGTACGTCCATCGGAATACAACTGGGGCAACAAACAAAACAAAACAAAGATCTGATCATTGACGCTGCCGTCGGCAATTACCACCACCACCGCGCTTCAGATTTTCGACATCACGAATACACACGCAATCATTCCCGATTGAATGCGACCACAACCAGATACTGAGTTATTTATGTAGCAAAACAAGCTTTTTGAGTACAATTATCAATTCAAGTTTATCAAAACAATCTATCTTTTGAAACAGTTTATTGTACGATTGATTCTTGTCAAAGATACAAACAGGGAACCCGTGAGTTAACAACTTCAGAACCTACCTAGCACCAGTAGAACAAATGATAAAAGCTTAACCCTGACACCAAACAATTTTTCCCTGGTCATTTCCCGATGGAATATGCAAGTAGTAGTTTACAATAAACGTAGCCAGAACCAATCGAATCAACAATTCATTCTCAGTCATCGTCGTCTATCTCGGCTGATGGATCATCCACGGACTCATCTTCAAAGCCACGATCTTCGCCGACTCATCGAATCCTCATCTCTTGCTTCCCTTGCTCAGACGCCGAATCGGATCACCCGATCGTCGGTTACAACAACGAATCCTAACCTAATCGAAATCATCAAAAACTTTCACTGGAGTAGAACACGTCGAGATTCATCGATCTTCTCTCTTTGTGGAGAGATGAGTGAGAGATGAGAAGAAAGTGCGACGGAATTCGAAGGAGAGGCGACGCCATGGTGGTGTTGGAGAGGCGGTGGAGATGGGCAGTGGTGGTAGGCGATGCGGGGCGATGACAGGCCGACCTTGGGCGGCCCTAAGCGACGGCGCTGGGCGACGCATGGGAGGTAAGAGAAGGAGTTGATGAGGACGTTTGAGGGGAAGAGAAGAGAGGGATACTGGGCGTGGAGGACATGGTTGGTAATTTGGATAATTTAATATCTTATGAAATAAAAAATATTTGATGATATCTTTTTAAAATAAAATTTTTTAAGTGTTATTTTTTGAAAATTATTCGGTTTGATGAAAAATTTGTTGAAATGAAATTATTTAGATATAAAATAAAATTAAATATTAAAATAAGATCTATATTTAATTCAAAGATTGAACTTGTTCTTTGGAATGACTTATTAACTCAATCAATCAAACAAGATATAAATGATGAGGGATATATACCTCCAGATATTGCTGATGTCGTCTTGTTCAAAAACCCACTTGATTAAATGCAACATGTAGTACTTCTTATGGAGAAGTCGTAATACACCTCTCCGGATGTAGACCCCATATTCTCTTATTTTCTAATTGAAACTCAAAATTCAATATGTCTTTTTATTAACTGTGATTAATTTATGTCTATCAATCAAACCTCACGAAAATACATGAGTGTGCACTCTCAGTGTGCACCTAACCTCCGTATTACATAATCCACTAGTAACTTATTTAAAAGCTGACTCAATTTATTTTTCATGGGACGTCCGGAGTACATCATATTAACAATACAAAAATATATGGGTTTTAAAAAAAAAAATACTTTCCCATACGTTGCACAGGATAAAACATTATGATAGATCCATAGTGTTAAACAAATTATATCACGTAGAAATAGATAAATTTTTTTATTTTCATAAATTTCTATTTCAAAAGAATTTTTTTCTCATTTTATGTTTTTCTTTATTTTGTGTGAAATTTATAATTTGTATATTATTTTTTCTTTAAGAAAAACTTAGAATTTTTTTTGTTTTTATTTTATATCAAATAGATAATTTTTTGTATTTGGATTATTTTATGACTTTTGTCGTTTTTTTAGTAAATGACATTTTTAACATTATCCTTAAATTTTGTTTTTTTTAAATCACTAATCTATGTGATATCATTCGATGTCGTACCATATAATTATTTCGTTAAGAAAGCTACTGGGTATAGCATCAATATATATTTTTTTATCCATATATTTATGTTAATTTAAGATTTTGAAATTTTATTTTTAGTATAAATTTGAAATTATCACGTTGTCTATTACAATTTTAGATATTTTAGATTCGACTAGATTAAATCTAATTATATTAGAATAAAGATAATTCTGTACTTTTTCTAACTTATTTTACTTCTAATACAAATAAGATTTTTATTCACTACAGGTGCCCTTTCTAAAAAAATAAAATACAAAAATACTAACCCCTATCTCTCAAATATATACTAACAATACTACTCAAGCCTCTCAAATATATATTCTCATTATCAAATTCTCACAATCCATCCCAATGAACCGTTATCTTATCTCTTATCTCACCTCTGACCACACATCTCTCTCCTCTTCTGCTCTTTTTCACGATCAAATTGTTGCCCTTATACTTCACCAAGCCATCGTCGGCCTCCTCCATCATACCACAGTCGTCATCCTCTACCTCCTTAACCAAACAATTGACAACATCCTCAACTCTCTTTACCAAGTCATCGTCGTCATCCTTTACCTCTTCCATCAAGCCACTAACGACATCTTCCACCTCCTCTATCGAGTGTGATCGTCGTCCTCCTCCTCTACAAAGTCGTCGTCGGACGAGTTGGATTAGATTCGGTTGTAGAGTGTACATATTGTTGTATATTGATGTACATTGTAACAACCAAGTACTTTAAGATATCATAACCTTGTGACTAAATATGTGAAAGGGTGCAACTAAGTTAAATATGTTAGTGATTCAAACATAGTTATCAAATCTTATTAGTCAAATTAAGTATGATAAGTTTAGAATATTGAAATGTAACAAGAATGAAATCTCCACTAACACATATGATATAGGTTCCTATTCTCTCTTTAAAACACATGGCACAACTAGCTTTGTTCCTTGTGTTAGCAACTTAAAACAAATGTCTACTTATCTAGAAACAAGTAATCAAGAAGAATGACAAGTGTCTTATAAAATTAAGAATAGTAGACATGCATAAGGGTTATAAATAATTGAAGAAGAGGTGAGAGAGAAAGGCACATGCGCACAAAATTTTATTAAAAAAAAAAAGAGAAGAAAATAAGTATAATTGCATAAAGAGAGGAGAGGAGATCAAGATGTTGTAAGAAGAAAGGAGGGGAAGTACACTTGGTTTACATCATCTTGAGGTCATCTAGTAAACAGAAGAGGAAGAATCATTTTGATATTGTAGAAGATATATTTTGGTCCACACTTCTTTAGTCACATTTGATTATGGGATAAATTAACTTTTCATATTATGTTCATGCTAGACAAGCAAAGAAGATTAGAGATAAGTCAAGCTAACACATAACCTATCTAATTATCAAGCAAGTTGTTCTCAAGGTAATCATATTGACAGTCTTTTAAGCTTTAATGTTGGCAAAATTCTCCAATTATTTTACATGTGAAAATTATGTTTCTATACTATCTTACATGTTACTTGTTTTGTGATTTAATAAATGGACTATATTGCATGTAAGGTGTTTGGATATTTTTATATCATGCATGTGATATTCCTTATCATGCAATGTTTAAGCTCAAATCGACTTGTTTAAAAAGAGTGTATGCGAGATATAGAGTAATGTTTATTGATATCATGATGCAAAGCATGTGTAAAATCTCAATCAAGGAACCAAGGACATACGTCGGAGGGTCGTGAATAAATGACTCAAAGTGTGCTTACATTGTTATGATATTAAGAGTTATCGGAGGGACTCAATATTTCCGCACCATGAAATAGGGATGGATAAGAAGTTTATCATTTGAACTTTGTGTTCCTATATAATTATAAAAAAGTTGTTACACGTAATGTTGATTTAACCAAGGTATAATTTTACCAAAGTTAACCTATTGACTGTATTGTAGTTTTCTTTTCTTAAGGATTTAATCATGTATTTTTTATTAACGTCACCTTGTTTTTACAAACCAAAGTATGGTTATTGAGATTTTTGCTCTTTTTTTTTTTTAAATGTTTTCAGGTAATGCTTCGGGTCAAGGGGACGATGTATAGAAAGGGAACTTGTTAGCTTAGTCATGACTTAGTTGATGGTTAATATTGTAGTATGGAACATGACAAAACTTTATTTTGTTAAAAACGGACACTATAACATTGTTGTGTAATATTATATGTCCTTCTCGTACTACTCGCTCTCTTATATATGCCTTGTAACTTAGCACGGCTAGGTCATGGTTGTAATGTTCCCTTTCCTTAAGTATAGGAGCGTTACAGAGTGGTATCAGAGCAAGTTTTAATATATACTGAACATGGGAATCATGCTAAATCAATAAATTAAAAACTAATGTGAGGGAGTGATAGGTACAGGGATGGGAACCATGCTTTGACTTTTTGTTCTGTTTTATCTACTTACTTTTGTATGTAAAAAGGTGTTTGTAGATGGCTCAAAATGGAACTAACTCATGCTTGGAAAAAGACAAGACCGAATTAAGGATGGATCCTTAAAATACAAGAGGGCTCCTACTGACCCAATTGAAAGTCATATCGCAAAAATATCTCATGAAATTCAACTCTATAACTCTTTTGGTCACAACACATTGGATGAAGAAGCATACAAAGTGGATTGTCTCATAGAAATATTATCAAATACAAGCCGATGGAGGATGTTGATCAAAGAAAAATATAAAGATATCTTGATTAAAAAATAACCTAATCCTAAGTATATTAAAAAGGTGGTCTTAGAAGTTTATGATCATGCACAAGTGACACAAGAGGAAGTCAAGTTACCAAAGAAAGAACCTAATAGTCCGAGTATGTTCCATGATGAGTACCATAACATGGAGCTAATGTCAAGTTATGGAGAAGATCAAACTTGAAAAGTTTAGGACTTATAAAGCATGTATGATAGTAATCTACTGTATGATGTTATGTGTCTTCTATGAATATATTGCTATTACTCTCTTTCAAAGAATGACTATTTTTAAGAAAACTACAAGGATGTATATAAATATGAGTAAAAATAATAATTTAGAAAAAAACAATACAAAGTAATATTAAAATATCATAAAGTAAAGTAACGTAAATATAACGCCCCGACTTCCACGCTGTATGTTACGTGGGCGTTATGCCGTCACGGACCGAATTCGTTACGTCAAATAAACCAAATGGGTTTAGAGATATAGAAATCAAGGAATTATGAATAGTAGTCACATTAGTCGCTTATAGTTTCGAATGCCTGTTTAAGTTACAGCATGGGTTCAAACAGTAATACAGGTCAAATATTACACTGGACAAAATGATATTCTAATCTGATATGACATTCAAAAACATGTGAGACCATCTACATGATTGCAAGCTTATACTATGACCCTCCAGGTGCAGCTGAGGACATACCTGCAAATGAAACACATAATCGTGAGAAAAAGAAGCTCAGCAACCTAAAGTGTGAATCTAATTTGCAGGGTACTTTCGCTAACGGGTATGACAACTACCGAAAGTCCCTAAACACATTTTGATATATGATAGAAAGATATAAGTGTCATAAAAAACAGTATTGTTTTAATACGTTCTATACATCTTCGTATCACTTTTATGAGTCTTTCCTTTACATTTTGCTTATAGTTCATGTCTTAACTTGATAGACAAACTTCAAGGATACGACCGACTCAAAGTACAGAGATAGAATGTCAATCATCATCCGGGCAACCCAATAGATTATATTTTCGCACCTGCATATTTTGTGCGTCAGCTTGCACCTCTTGTGCGCTTTCAATAAGGCACCGGATGCCAGCATTGAGATGATTTGGGCCTCCTTACTGAGACTAACGTGTGGCCCCATCACAACGGCGTCAAAACCGCTGCATGCATGCAAAGAGGATGGGGGATGCCTACCGTTCCCTATCTAGTTCTCACCCGTGACGATGACTCAAAGGATAAACAATGGAGTCCCCTGACTTAACCAAAGCCACCAAGGCTATTCAAGGAAGCAACGAATGATCTCAATGTATCAAAGAAGGGATGCCATTTCGACCTTCTCAATATTTTCAGGGAAAACGACCACCGATCCAACGGATCCAAAAAGAGACGTCAAAATCGACCTTTACGATATTATTCGTTTGCTTTTTATTAGTTCACATCTCATAAATAGTGCAACTAAGCTCTATAACCCTGTGTCCTTTTTATTTAAGCATTTAGGGGTCGTTTTCATTTATTTCTCGAGAGGGTATATATGTTGTAATGATGCGTATTCCAGCCCATTTCAACCCCAATACCGCACATCACATATCAAACATGTAAAACAATCATCCCCGATCTTGATCCTAATGTAAAGGGTTGTTATTACAAACCCAATCCCCCCCCCCCCCCCAATGGTATATTTACTACCCTTTTAAGTACATAAACCCCGTGATCGAGTATAATTCATCGTATCACCACACCAAGCATACACATATATAACGCAGTACGTTTATAGCATTTTGGGATCATAATTAGTATTAATTAACATCAACATGTGCCCATGCATGTACCCATGCATATATTATCGAAACCCTAATTCCGTTATCGTCTTTATGCATCAACCAAGTAAACAAGCATATCATCGCCCTCCTTGCGGTACCCTACTCATCATAACCATCATAACATATCATATTGACGAAATATTAAGCACGAGACGGATCGAGAGGGGTTGGGTTATCTTTGAAGCGTGTAACCCTAGTTTGCCTTAGGGTTCAAGAAACCTTAGAACCTTGGACACCCAATGCCACCACCTCGTTGTTCGGCTTTAATCACCGTTCTGTTCCCGTTGTCGTCACTGTCGGTGGCCGAAAAGTGACCGGAATATCGTTAGAAAATTTCGTTAAGGTATTTTGAGCTTATTTATGTGCAAACTTCGATATCTATGACACCCGATCCCCAACCCCTTCAGTGTCTCCCCAACACCACCCTCCTGGACCCGCCGGTGGCCGGAGAACGTCGTCGAAACGCTGAGATTAATGGTGACGAACCTGTGTGAGTTTGGTTATGGTGGTTTGCGCGTGGGGGAGGTGTCGGCTGTGATGGTGATGATGATCGTGAGATGGTGATGACAATGAAGTGATGGTGATGGGGTTGGTGGTCGAGGCAGTGGCGGAGCTTGGTGTCTAGCGATGTCGGTTTCGGTTCAACGAAGAACGAAGACGAAGGTGGCGGTTGAGATGGTGGTGGTGTGGTGTTGATTGTGGTAGCTATGATAGCATGAAGGTGGCAATGACGTGAAGGTTGTGACTGTGATGGTGGAGTGTTGAAGACGATGACGGCGTTGGTGTTGACGGTTTGGTGGTGGCTGATGGTGATCAAAACCGGTGATGATGGTGATGAAGATGGTGGCTGCGCGGTGATGATAATGAGAAGGAGCCGGTGATGATGGTGATGAGGAGATGGCGGCGTGTTAGCGGCTGGGATGATGGTGAATGAAGTGAAGGAGATGGTGATTTGAAGGAGAAGAATGATGAAGAAGAACCAGACGACGGGGAATTTTGTGGGAGCATGTGCCCAATCTCGCAAATATCCCGTTTTCTCTCACGATGTGTCTCGTTCAGTGTATTATTTACCTATATTTCGTAATATTAATTCACCAATAATTTATCTTTGTCGATATATTTATCCCATAAATAATAATATTACGTCCCATGTAATAATCCATTATTTATGAGATTAAAATCGGTAGTCATAATGCGCAACATTTGTAACGTTATAATGTTATTCGTCCGTAATATTTGTCGGCGCGTTCATTTAGTCATCCCACATATTCCATCAATATAATTGATTCAATAATCAAATATTTCTTGGGTTAAGTCTGTAACCCTTAAGCGCGACTATTTTAAATTATTAACGTTATATATTTCTAATCCTCTCTATAACGTTCGTATTTAACATATTTTATTCACGTATTATTTACATATGTACTATACGTATATTATATATTCATTTTAAATTCTCAAATTTTCGGCTATAACAGTAAAGCAAAACAAAGTAAATTAAATTAAATTAAATTAAAGAAGAGGGGAGAATTACCCAAAACAAAAAATTCCCCAGTGATACCGGTTTTATAATATATTCCCTAAATCATACAACACGCTAAAGTAATCCCCCTTCCACACAATTTCAAATTTTCCCGAACAAGCGCGCGTGCTTTTGTTAACTCCCTAATTTTTCATTGTCGATCAACAAAACGGAGCTTTTCTAACAAATTTTCCATTCTAGATCAAAGAAAATCGTCGCGATCAACAAAAATCTCTGTTCGTATTCATCATCGTCATCGTAGATTGTTTCGATTGTTTCAATTCGATTTGTTTTGAAAGTGATCGATCAATTTCGAATTGATGCCATAAATTTCTAGGATTGAGAGTGCGGAGTCGTGAGGCGAGATCGAGTGCAATGGAGATCGATACAACGAGGGAGAAATCGAAGAGATGAGATAAGATTAATGCTTCGATTTATGAACATCTAGTGGAGTCTTCAGGCGCACTATTTCAATCATTCAGGCGTCCTGTTTGACACAATGCGCCTGAACTATTCTAAACAATACGTCCAACGTTATTTCAAACAGTGCGTCTGTGTTTCTATCATGTTGAATACTAGTTATAAAAAGATTTTTTCAATTCTATGGATATCCTGTTATAAATTTGTGTTTACACATTCGTGTAATCATGTTATTTAAAAAAAAAAATAGACGCGTTGTTTGAATAATACTGACACCCTAATTGAATGAAACAATGCGTCTGTATTATGTAAACAGTGCACCTGAATAGTATGAACATGTAAACAAAATGAAGCGTGTTCTTTTTAGTTTGTCAATTAACATTGTATATCTATTTATTTCATTTTATATTTCTTATAATTCAAAAACAATCTGTGATACATGATCTTATAATATGATTTCAGTTCTCTTTCAAAAATTCGAATAATAACACACTAATTTTTCAATTTCACTGCGTTTTCATTTGATTTTGTTGTTCAAACAGAGAGTCGTTTGCGATTGCAGAGTGGAATTGAATTCAAGTATGGATTTGCATTGAACGAGGGTTTAAGTTGGATTTGGATTTGGATTGATTGAACAACGATTCGTCGTTTCACTGTATCTTGATTTTATTTTATTTTTTGTTTTGGATGTGTTTGGGAATAATTAGAAATTGTATTGGAAGGGGATTTCTTTTTTTCAGCTTATATGAGTTAGGAATTTTTTTTTCTTTTTTGTAGTTTTGGAAAGAAAGCTTTACCCAAAACTACAAAAAATTGATAAAAATTCCAAAAACATACATGCGGAAAAAAAATTCCAAAAAAATTACAAAGCGCCCGAGTAAAACATCGAATATACATACACGTCATTCAACACGATGACTTTCATACAATATATATAGATTTCCTCATTGAAAACTTGTAAATTACACGATGAAAGTTGCCTAAAACATTGAATTCGTTCAGGTGCTCTATTTCGAAGCACGATGATTTTCATACAATATACATAGATTTCATAATTCAAAGAAGTCTGAACAAACCAAACTAAACCAAACAAAACCAAACAAAACCAGCAACAAGCAGATTCCAAAGGCCAAGAGTCCCTTCATGTCGGGAATCATCATCATCGGAACAAACCAAACCACTCATTTGCTCAAGTCTCGCAACCTGTATCATCATCATGGTTTTCAATCAAGAACCAACTCCTTCAATGATGATGAAACCGAAGGGGATTTGAGAGACAACAAAACCATAGGAGTTTGTTAGTTCATCTTCGAGTTTTGCTCTGTAGCAGCGAAAAGGGGTTAGGGTTTTGGCGAGGGCCGGGATACGAGAAAGGAGAACGATGTTGACGGCTATGTCGGATGAGGTGGAAGAGTAGAGGAAGAGGGAGAACTGAGGAAGGAGAGAACGATTGGTTGGGTGTTGTTTAAAATTGTAGGTTTTATGAATTCTATTCACGTGTGTAGTTTTTTGTCATTTTTTTCAAAAGTTGTAGTCCTTGGGCATTTGTTGTAAAGAAAAGAAAAATAAAGTAAAGTTAAATAAATAAAATAAAATAAAAATTATAACGCACCGATTTTCTATAACATATTAATACATAATAATACAGATGACGTCATAACCACTGAGTGCCAATATCCCAGTTAGGCAAAAATTACTTAACCGTTTTAGGTACAGAAATATATAAAATCCACTTAGGCACAAACCAATAATGTTATAGACAATCGGGACGTTACTGAATGGTATTAGAGCAATCCTGCGACCGCGAGATGGACCTGTGGACAAGGGGTTCAGGTCAGCCGTCTAGTGGGAGAAGGTTCTGGGGCTGTGTGTTGTGCTTAAAGTTACAACGAGGACATTGCATTCTTAAAGTGGGTGTACGTAATACCCCAAGGAAAAGCTTAAACGGTTTGATAGTACTACCTATATCAACTAGGTCCACTATCCCTATTCACACCATATAAATTACCTCTCAAATCATCCCCCAATAGTCCTTCATACCTAACAGATATTCCAGAGATATAGCAAGACAAAAAAATTTCCAAATTCATTTTCAAAATTCATTTATTCCACCCCATTACTTCCTTACGGTCAGAAATACGTCTGACATGTGTCGTTCCCAAAACCACTAAAGTCTCAAAGGAGGTTTAGATTTCCTACTAGATATACAATTTTTCTTTTTTCTTTTTTTTTAAGCTCATCTTATTGAAATACCATGCCCACCTCTTTAATCCGTAGATGGTAATTTTTATTATCGAGATAAGGGACATGGTATTTTCAAGCTTTTTGCTTGTTTTGAATTGTTTTGGCAATTTTTTTCCTTTTTCTTTTCTTTTTTTATTTTTTCATTGATGAGTAGGTCTAGAATATTTTCTAATAATCAAAAACAGCATAAAGGTCACAATAGAAGACGGATGCTTTATAAATAATTTTTTTTTCCCAAAACTGACTCCATGCCCCCTATAATCGATGGATAAGTAAGAAAATGACATAAAAGGGGAAAATGAGGTTTTTTTCTTTTTAAATGTCAATTTACAGTTCAAGTCATCACTATAGCGCTATCTACACATGAAAGATTCATATCATAGGAAAATAATAGAACAGTGTTAGCAAGGACTTATGACTACCTTAGAAATGATATTCAAACTACATATACTACTGTAACAATTATCAAGGCATAAAATCATTATATTACATTGCTCAAGCCATGGATTTAAAAAAAAAAAAAACACACAAAATTTCTTTCTTTCTTTCTTTTTTTTTTTTTTTTTTTCAATTTTCATTTTTTTAAATTTTTTTCTTTTTTTTTTTGTAAAATTTTTTATGACAAATTACTCAAACAAAAGACAAATGACTCAAAACAAAAGAAAAGACCCCTGCTCGCCCACCCACCTAATTAATTCCCCCAAGGTAAACCTTTGTTTGTCTCTAAATAAAGATAAAAACAAAACAAAGAATCAATTCAAAACTAAAAAACAAATGAAATAGTAAAACTACCACAACTTAATGAGAATGCAAAAAATCAGTTGAACTAAGCATATGTCGAAGGAACATTCATCACAAAGTCATCCATTATCCTTATTCATATCACATAAATTATCCTTCAAATCATCCCCCCATGGTCTAGCAGATATTCCAAAGATATAGCAAAACAAAACGTTTTCGAAATTCATTTTCAAAATTCATTTATTCCACCCCATTACTTCCTTACGGTCAGAAATGTGTCTGACATGGGTCGGTCCCTTAGTCACCAAAGTCTCAAAGAAGGTCAAGATTTTCTACTGGATATGTATCTTTTCTTTTTTCTTTTTCAAGCTCAGCTTATTGACTATCACGTCCCTCCTTTAATTCGTAGATGGTAATTTTGATTATCGAGGTAAGGGAAATGGTATTTTTCAAGCGTTTTGCTTGTTTGAATTGCTTTGCCAATTCTTTACTTTTTTTTTCTTTTTCATTGATGAGTAGGTGTAGAACATTCTCCAGTAATCAAAAATAGCATAAGAGTCACCATGAATGACGGGTATTTTATAAATAAAAATATTTTTTAAAAAAAAACTGACACCATGCCTCCCTATAATCGATGGATAAACGTGTTTTACATAGAGTAATGGTGGGATGAGTGATCTCCTGGGAAGTTTCTCAGGGTGTGTGAGAGTGAGGTTAAAGCGTATTGAAAAAACTAGTATTGATTTGTGGGGTCAGTATTAAACCCGGAAAGCATTTCTTGGTGACGACCTGGTAACGCGAGGATTGGACGGGGTGTTACAAAAAAAATAAAAAAAATAAGTAAAGTAAAGTAAAGTCAAATAACATAAAGCCAAATAAAATAAAATAAGATCGATTTTTTTAAAAAAAATATATAGTTGTACACATATTTTACTTTGTAGTTCTTTTGTACTAAGTATCTTATTTGGGTTTTATGTGATAAATTTATGATAGCATGACAATATTCATACCCCCATTGGCATTATAAATGGAAAAAGGAGTTAGTGGACCCTTACACTATAATCATTGGACCAGATGGCGACATGGAGATTCATATACGAGGTCCTAATAATTTTCAAGAAAAACACAAGATCCACTGTTTGCTCTTTTCTTTTCCTAAGACGTTGAGATGGATCCCAATAAGACGCAAGTATGTCGACATTCTCATGCACGGAGTGCCTACCCAAAGTACAAGAAGGAGAATAAGAACAACGAATGGGCGATCACATTTGAGAATGTGACGATTGAAATATATAACTACAAGGAACATGCTAAGTGAACCAAGGGAAAGATCGAAGACCTTAAGTGTGTTTGGGGAGGACCAACTGATGAATGCAGCACCTCAAACCCTTCCTCTTATGAAGAGAACTTGGAGTATGTGTATGCAAACACCCGAAATGAAATTAGTGAGGAGAGTGAGGGAAGCAATTAGTTAGGGATGTTAGCCACATATGTATGTTAAATTCTAAGAGAACAAGTGTCTTACTAGGCACAATTAGATTGTTGTGGATGGTATGCTTTTTAAGTCTTAAGAGAATAAGTGTCCTTATGAGACACAATTAGGTTGATATGAGCGGTGTATGACATGCCTATTTTGTAATCAAGTTAAGTCAATAAAATGAATGTTTATGATCTATATTGAGTTAAACTCATGGTTTCAAGAAGTCTACCTCACGTCGACCTACTACCACAGAAACGTCAACTGCTAGAGAAGGGAATGCAAGAGATATGGATACCCCGCTAGCAGATATTCTAAGGGGTCAAGCCTCAAACCCAATGTAATACCCCGAAATTTTGATATTAAATATGCATACATACATATATATATGTATGTATGTATATGTATAACGCTATTTAAGAATACGAATGATATAACGAATACGTAACGTTAAACATAACGTTATATTTGGGTAACGTATGTGTTTAACAAATACACGTGTTAAATATAACGTGCGTACGACGTTATAACGTAACGCTATAATACACATATTTGTGCTAATAAAATACAATCCCGAAAACATTCAAAACTAACAACGAAATAATTTTGCTAATTTGCGGGCATATTTTTCGACACAATAATAGAACGAAATATGGATAAAAATAAACTGATATGAGTCAAACAAGGGAGCGAGTTTTAAAATATTCCTTTTTCCATCGAATTTCTGTACACAATCACGCGGTTTGAAAATATCCACGTGGGCCCCACCAGCTCACCCCTTTTTTCCACCGAACTCCTGTACACAATCACGCGGTTTGAAAATGTGTACGATGGCCTCACCAGCTCATCAATACTCTTCATCAAAAGTCATCAGACCCACTCCTCACCTACCTCCCCATCTCCCATCTCCCATCTCCCATCTCCCATCTCCCATCTTCCATCTCCCATCTCTACATCACCCTACCACCAGCACCCCAGCCACACTTCCACCATCCTCGCACCATTATCATCATCTTCAGATACAACAGCATAGCAACGACGGAGTAGGAGGCTTAATGTGTTAGTTGACGGTGATCAGCAGCAGCAGGGACAGCAGGGAGCAGAGGATTAGGAATACATCGAGGAAGACGAACATTTGAGGTAATTTAACCTGTACGAGACGTTTACTTTCATTCCTGAACTAGATTCGGTTCTTGCATTGTTGAGACCTTGTTTATGATGGAATGAAATCGTTTACTCATAAGACCTTGTTTAAGATGGAATGAAATCGTTTAGTCATGAGACCTTGTTTATGATAGAATGAAATCGTTTAGTCGTGAGACCTTGTTTATGATGGAATGAAAACCGTGAGGAACTATTGTTGGGATTCTGAGATGAATATGAGATTTTGAGCTCACAATCGCGTTGAATATGTTGGATTCTGAGCTGAATATGAGATTCTGAAAACCGTGAGGAACTATTGATACCAGAGGGCTCTGTCTTGAGAACAGAATGCCTCGGAGCATCATACGTAAAAAAAAAAAAAAAACAACAACAACAATAATAGTAATATATATATATATAAATAATAAAAAAAATCTCCACGAGGGCGCTGCCCTCGCACTCCCGCCAGCGGGACCCCCGTCCTTGGTGAGCGTAGCGTACATTCGTCGTGAATGAATAACCTAAATGTGTATATGTGATACATGGACCTTGTGTATAAAAACAACATTTACTAAACACGTAAGAACAACGCTAGGTGAGAATCATCATAACACAAGCCTAACAAAGCACGTAAACAAATCTGGGATTTACCCTGTGGAACATATAAATAAACGGAATGCAACCAAAGGTGAACATTGTACTTGGTTTTCGAACTATCAAGTCTTTTGCCATGCCTTGCTAAAAATGTTTGGAGATCGAGCTCGGCACTGCCATAATCTCCCTTTGCTCAAATTATCATAAGGAAGGTTGAACATGATGTCCCTTCTTGAAAATCCTAATCGAGTGTCAAGTAAAAGTCATCAAGATCAAACTCTAGCCAATCTCCTTGAGTCATCGTCATGGGTGAACTGAACTAGCTAGGGAGCCTTGGGCATCCCCCATCCTCTTAGAATGCATGCAGCGGCTTCAAATGTCGGACGTGGCGCGGCCACTGGTTTCTCTCTGCAGGGAGGCCTAAAACTATCCCAACGAGGAGCGAATAGAGCCAGTTGGAAGCGCACTTTATCCACTAAAGTGTAAGACGGCGTATAATCTCGGCACGTACGCATCGAATCGACGGATTTTTGTAACCCGTTTGACGATTAACAAGTCTTGAAATCAGAGTCTGTCTTTTGGAAGTTCTCGAGCCATGGGCCCATGCAAACAAAAACAAAGTATAAGGAACGAGATATCACACCAATACTTACGCGCAGTATGGCATACATATTTTTTTAGAAAGTATAAATGATTTACTGATACTCATCGATTCGCCATAGTCGGGGGAGTACCCTGCAAATGTGAGGCATATACTCTAGATTACTGAGTTTTATACTCACGGGTTATGTATTCTGTTTGCACGTGAGATATCAGACGACCAGTGAGGACGATAATTGCTTTATGTATTTCGGGAAATATTATGATGAAACCTGTAGACATTTTGGATATGTAATAAATGACAAGTACTATTCATGTCGCCAAACTATGTAACTAAATAGTTCCGTACTTATGATGCAACATGACTTGCATTAGCTGAGCAGGTTGAGTTGAAGAATCGCAAGTATTTTCCTTGACTCTCGATACCTCTAAACCCGTTTGGTTTAGTTAGCCTTGTCATGAACCTGGTTTGTGACGGCATAATGCCACGTGTCCTAGCAGCGGAGTTCAGGGCGTTACACCCAAGGAGACAAAGACATAAAAATCATAGAATTGGAAGTTATGAGTTTCAACCCACCAAAATACGATGGGAACTAGTGCCGGTGGAGTTCTAGAATTGGATTAAGAGCATAGATAAGCTTTTTGAAGCGGTTGGAAGTACTGATGAACTCACGACTGCAGGATGGGTATCAATCAATGCTTTTGGTATGGCAGCACAGAACACAGGGTGGAGAACTGCACAAACAAAGGCCAGACCGTCCCCAATACTGACCAGAGGAACCAGGGCAATGCCGATGAAGCACACAATAATCGAAATTGGGGCACTGCTGCTGGTCGAGTCTTCGTGATAAGCAAACAGGAAGCAGACGAACAAGCCATCGTCGTTGTTCAGCACATATATTGTTTGATTCAGATACAACGCATTCCTTTATTTCTGAATCTTTTGCAAAGGGAATAAATCTGACCCCTCATTTACTACCTCGACTTTACAATAGAGGTACCCATTAGTGACACTGTAGTATGTGATCTTCGACATGAAGACTTTCCTATTCTCATTAGAGATAGATGCTCTCCTACAAAATTACTGCAATTAAGAATGACTAATTTTGATGTCATCTTGGGGATGGATTGGTTTATTGAATATGAAGCGATGATTGATTGTAAAGGTAAAAAGGTGATCTGAAGGGATCATAGGGGTGACAGGATTGTGTATCAAGGTGATAGGATGAGACCAAAGCGGCAGATTATTTCTTACATAAAAACTATGAGGCTTCTTAGTGAGGGGTGCATGGGGTTCCTATGCAGGGTAATAGGGGATCGAGTGATGGGAGACGACCCCCTTAGCATTTCAGTAGTCAAGGAGTAACCTGACGTGTTTCTTGAGGAGATTCCCGGGCTACCACCTCAAAGAGAAGTCGATTTACTATTGAACTAATCCTTGGCACTGTATCGATATCAAAGGCACCGTATAGGATGGCCCCGTCTGAGCTTAAAGATTTGAAGAGTCAATTAAAAGATCTATTAGAGAAAGGGTACATCTGGCCCAGTATCTCGCCTTGGGGAGTGTCTGTACTATTTGTAAAGAGGAAGGATAGGACGATGAGACTCTGTATTGATTATCGAGAGTTCAACAAGGCGACCATTAAAAACAAATATCCTTTGCCTAGGATTGATGACTGGTTTGATTAACTTCAGGGTGCCAGTGTTTTCTCAAAGATCGACCTTCTCTCGGGATATCATCAACTCCGTATTAAACCAGAAGACATCCCTAAGGTAGCTTTTCGAACCCAATATGGGAATTATGAGTTCGTTGTGATGCCCTTCGGGCTCACTAATGCTTCAGCTTTTTTATGGATCTTATGAACCGGGTTTTCACACCTTACCTTGATCGATTTTTCATAGTGTTTATTGATGATGTTCTAGTGTACTCTAGGACTATGGAGGAATATGAGGGACATCTGAGACCTGTGTTGGGTACCTTAAGGGAAAACAAATTGTATGCGAAGTTTAGGAAATGTGAGTTTTGGCTATATCAGGTGTTGTTTTTATGGCATGTAATCTCAAAAGGCTGGCGTTCAGGTTGGCCCGTAGAAGATAGAGGCATTAACTAAGTGGCCCAGACCAAGGAATGTAGCAGACATTTGTAGTTTCTTGGACTAGCGAGTTACTATTGAAGATTCGTGGAGGGATTCTCCGAGATTGCCTTACCCCTTACGAACCTGATCAGAAAATCCACAAAGTTTGAGTGGAATGATCGTTGAGAACGGGCGCTTCAAGAACTGAAGAATCATCTTACATTGGCATCGATCTTAATGTTACCTTTGAGAAAGAAAGGTTTCATATTTACAGTGATGCTTCAAAACACGGCTTGGGATGTGCTTTAATACAGCATGGCAAGTTGATAGCATATGCCTTACGACAACTGAATCCTTATGAACAGAACTACCCGACTCATAATCTGGAATTGGCGATTGTTCTCTTCGCTTTGAAAATATCGAGGCATTATCTATATGGGCCTTCTTGCAAGGTTTGTTTTACCAATCATAAGAGCCTCAAATATATCTTTACTTAGAAAGAACTGAAGATGAGATAGAGACGGTCGTTGGAATTTCTGAAAGACTATGACATTGATATACATTATCATCCTGGTAAGGTCAATGTTGTAACTGGTGTATTAAGTCGAAGAAGTAGAGGTCTAAATGCTATCCGTACAATTCCAAATGAAATCCTCCAAGATTTTCAAAAGTTAGAGATCATTATCAGTGGGGTAGGAAACTATGGTAGCTTGATGGCCCTAGAGATTAAATCGTCACTGGCGGACGAAATCAGAGAAGCCTAAAAGATTAACCCACAGATGGAACAAATCTGTCAGATACTCGTCTAAGATAATGTTAAGGGATTCAGGGTTTCAAAAGATGGATCCTTAAGGTTTCAAAGGCAGCTATGTGTATCTAACTTGAATGGGCTTAGATGAAAGATAATGGAGGATGATCATAAAACTCCCTATTCGTTGCTTCCTGGTGGAAACAAGATGTATAAAATCCCTATTCAGTGTTTCTAGTGGAATAATACGAAAAAAGATATAGCAGAGTTTATCACCAGATGCTTGGCATGCCAGTGGATCAGGCTTGAGAACTGTGGCCATAGGAAATTTCAGTATGGAAATTTCAGCAGGGTTTCCGACCTCGCCTCGCGGGATGAATACCATCTGGATGATAGTGGACCGTCTAACCAAGACGGCATATTTACTCACCATCAAGAACACAAGGAGATAGAGAACCTTGCTCAGGAGTACATCAAGGAAATTGTTAGATTAAATGGCATTCCCAATTCTATTGTATCAGACCGGGACTCGCGATTTTTGTCAAAATTTTGGAAAAGGTTGTAGGAAGCATTAGGAACAAGACTTAACTTCAGTACAGCTTTCCGCCCGGTGACAGACTAACAAACAGAGCGTATTATGCCAACGCTCGAAGACATGCTCAGAGGATGTCTGATGGACTTTAATGGGAGTTGGGAACGGTACTTACCATTGATTGAATTTTCCTACCATAACAATTACCAAGCGAATATCGGGATGGCACCTTACGAGGCATTGTATGGCTATAAATGTCGTTCCCTATTGTATTGGAGTGACATCAAGAAAAGCAGGCTGGTGGGACCAGAGCTGATTCAAGAAATGTCGAAAAAAGTCAGATTCATTCAATCAAAAATGAAAATCGCTCAAAGCCACCAAAAATAGTTAAGCCGATGTCATACCTAGAGTTTGCTGAAGCAGATCATGTGTTTGCGAAGGTTTCACCAACCAAGGGCGTAGTCAGATTTAGGAAGAGAGGGAAGTTCGGCCCACGATACATTGAGATTTTCATATTCAAGAACAGTTTGGAAGTGTAGCATACGTACCGACTAACCTTACCTCTAAAATTATCAAGAATCCATGACGTATTTCATGTGTTTAAGCTAAGGAAGTATGTGCCAGACCAAACACAAGTAATCCAACATGTGCCGATACGAGTCAAGGAGGATCTCACCTACGAGGAGCAGCCAGTGGATATCCTTGACCGTATGGACTGAGTTCTTCGTAACAAGGTAATCCCAATAGTAAAGGTATTGTGAGCCAAACATCTACCATCCGAGGCAACATGGGAAGTAGAACAAGAAATGCATGAGAAGTATCCTCATCTTTTACAAGGTAATATGCAAGTTTCGATGACAAAACTTGTTTTAGGGGGCCAGGGATTGGGG
>JAOVYX010018616.1:0-49216 GCA_035668315.1 Drosera spatulata
AGTGATGGTCCGGATACACTACCTTGTTGGGTGCTGCAACTCGGGTTCCAAATTCCAATATGTTATTATGATTCTAGCCATGTGGAATGTCATTTCATAATTAGATTCTGGTTCATTGAGAACTGCAACTTTCTTTTAGGAGCTATGATCTACCTTACCAAAAATACTAGAATAAATTCAACTCAGTAGCACCCCACGGAACTGTACTGTAGTCAAATGGAGAGAACTAAAAGCTGTGATTTACTTAACTTGAACTCTTTGTGCAGCATCCTGTTGTTTCAGAGTGTTGTGTGCTGGGTTTACCAGACAAAGCATACGGAGAAGCTGTATGTGCGGTTATTGTGCCCGATGAAGACACCAAGAGGAGACAGCAGGAGGAGCTGAAACCCGCCATAACTTTAGAAGAACTTTGCACTTGGGCAAAAGAGAAACTTGCGCCTTACAAGGTACTTACACCAGATATTCCCTGTCTCACAAGACTACTTTTGTACACCGCACATGAGGCGTGAATAAGGTACCTATAAGAAATGTGATTTAAGGGATTCGAGTTACATACTAGTTATGACACAACCATTCTTGCGATTCGGAAGACTTCCTTAGTACGAGCTGATAGCGATGAGAGTACACATAAAAGTGGAAGAGGCAGGAACTACGGAGACCAATTCCACAGTTGTTGTCGGAACACGTCTTGGATCACTGGAGTAGTAGTTGTTGCTGAAATGCCTCAATGCCGTCAAGAATATATCAAATAATCTCATAGGGACATGTTTGATCGGATTGCTTCCCCGATATAATTATCAGTTGCTACTCTTCTTTCTTCCTGATTCCTGTCTTGCTTCATTCATGACGAATTCGGGGTATGCTAATATAACTTGGGTCCTCTTGAATGTGTATACTCTTATTTTGATTTCTGGATCATATTTGCCAACCACGACCACTATGTAATTTTCTTATGGCTCTACTAAGTTTACTTCCTTTGTATTCTCCTTCAGTTGCCGACACGACTATATCTTTGGGATTCTCTGCCACGAAACGCCATGGGAAAGGTAACCGATGTAGTGTTATCTGAAACAGTGTTATCTGAAATGACAGTTCTGTTTCCTCACTATAGGGTTCTCATCAACCGATTGTTTTTTGAAAAATCAGGTCAACAAGAAAGAACTGAAGAAATTATTGGCCGCTGATGGATAGGCTTGAGGATAAAAGGCTCTCGAGGATATATTTTTCTCTTCTATCTTGTCAAACTGTCATCTTCGGTTTCGGTTTCGTATCTAAAACTGACTTCGACTGTTAATTGTGTCGTGACTTCTTCTAAAGGAGGATTTACTACTTGTATAGAAGTGCTCAGTATTTATGTATCTGACTGATTAACTGAAAAGGTATTGAGAAGCTTTCGCTCGAGCTATGGTCCGGACTTTTTCCTCTGTTGATTGATCGCCATTTTTTCTTCTTGTGTTCTATTCCCTTGATATGAACTCGCAAGTCTCACATCTGTTGAATTTTCATCAGTAACTTATCCTCTGGCTCTATGGTGCTGTAGGACAATTTTTGTGAGAACTTGCAGCAGTTTAATTGATGTTGTTGGTAAAACGCAGATCGAAACATGGGAAAACAGTGGAATGGACATCAAAGGATCTACTAAAAGCATTGGAGGAGTTTGTTCCGACATATGAACAAGGCCAATAAAAAACGACATGTATGGGATGGGATTTGATCACAGCTTCGGGCTTTGGTTCATTGCTCGCTGGCTGAACCCAGATCCCCTGATTGAAAGTGGTGCTTTCAAAGGCCATTACACGTGGGTGCTGCGACAGGCGATGCCAGAGACCAGGATTTTATCGATTACACTTCGGCACCCCGAGAAGTACTTGAAGAAAGGGCCTGCTTATGTGGACGAGAATTGCACATATTTTGCTGGAAGGACTCCATTGATTTCGGTAGCGTTGATTGGAAAAGTGTGATGAAGAAGAATGGATTAGCCAATCTTACTCGAGTTCTCATATTTTTCGAAGACCACCAGAATGAACTGAAAAGGTATAGTTGAATTTTGTCGCTGCACAAGCGTCAGCTCTATCTCATTGTGCTTATTCACATACATCATAAGATCACCAATGTGAAATAGTAGTTTGTTTATTTTTTTTCTGATACGAGTATAGATTGAAGCAAACACTGAAGGCTGGATTCAAACGCATCATTTTTGAGGATAACTATGATACAGGGACTGGTGATCATTATTCATTGAGGCAGATCCGTGACCAGTTCTATATAAGAGGTCCATTCTCTAGTCTTTTCCAGTTTGTTAAGAACATATCTGTGCTTAAATCATATTTAGTTCAGCGTTCTTACTTTTGTGTTTCCTTATGTTTTTTTTCTCACATTATATGTCCTGTAATGCTCTTTCTTCCTCATCTGCTGTTTGATTCTCCAGGAGGTGGACATAGCTGCTTCAGCAACAGAGATGAGGCAAGAATCAGATCCAGAGGGGAAAAATTCTGCGAGAAGGCAGTCGGCATCACTGAGCTTTGTGGAACGGGCAAAGCTTGGTGGGGTGTGAGAGGTTTACATGCGGGATAACTTCAACCACAGCAACCAGGCCATATCTTACTCCCAGCATTTCCAGAATAGCAGGTTTGTTGAATCTGTTTTGGATGTCTATTGGGAGCTACCACCGGTTGCCGGGCCTTCGCTCACACACCAAACAAGATACGATCCTCCCCCTACGACTAGCCCTATCATGGAAGATGGACGTTATGGTCTGTTTAAAGGCTCCGTCTATCCAGATTGGGCACGTCAGTATTTAATGGTTAGACACAATGTTCAAATATCCGAAACAGGCTCTAAGCCCCTCGAAAGAATGAGATAGAAGCAAAAGCAATCTATAAAGGTGAGTATCTCTGCATAGAACATGCATCTTTCTCGAGGCCACACTATGTTAGGAGTGTTGATATTATGCAGTAGAACGGCGTCTTTTCTAAAGATCTTGGATTTTCCAGGAGGGGAACTAGCCCCGCCCCCTTCTGTTGCGCTTTTCCTCGTGGATTTCTTCTTTGCGAATTGCAAGTGCATAGGAATTATTTACATTGGATTTCAACTGCGACTTGATATTCAGGTATGCAATAATAGCGATTGGAAACATAAAATCAAATGACACTTCTCCGTTACCCAAGGTCAAACACTGTTAAGCCTTTTGACGTTGAGGAGCGTAGCCAGGGCAGAGGTCGTGGTTATCGTGGAAAGGATCGTGGCAAACGATTCAGGCAAGATCGAGGTTACGAGGGTAACAATCCCATTCCAACTCGCCAGGATAACAACAAGCGCGACAAAAAAATGAGTCGCGGAAATTTTAAAAGCCAAAAGAGCCGCTCTGGTAAAACTTCAGATTCTGTTTGCTTCAAATACGGTGTTACTGGTGTACTATTAAGCATCTGACCGATTTATATACCGGGCTTCTCGAAAGGGGAAGGGAAGAATCCCGAAACCAATTTCAATATTGCCCCTGAGAATGACAATGATGATAATAATGTTTCATACATGGAGGCTGATGATTTTCTCGACTAAGAACATAGCCAGTCATCTTATTTGTTTCATATGTATTATATGTTTTCATATGTATCATAGGTGTGCTTGTTATGTTTTTCTTTTTTAGTATCTTGTTTTTCTTCGATGTGCACTATGCTAATGTACTATATGCTCTTCCAGCTGAATAAAGAAAGTGCTTACATAGTAGACAGTGCTACAACGCGCAGCATCTTCAAGCAACCTAATTTCTTCTCGTCTTTGACTCGTGCAAAGTCGAGTATTGGTATTATATCTGAAAGTGTTGATATTATTAAAGGATTTGGTGCAGCAACTATTGTTTTACAAAATGATATCATCCTAAATCTCGAAAGGATTCTATATTGCTCTAAATTCAAAAGGAATTTGTTGAGCTTTAAAGATATAAGACAGAATAGTTATCATTTGGAAACTATTAATGAGAATGACAAAGAGTATCTTCTCATTACATCAACTACTTCATCTATAAAGAACGTAGTTGAAAAGTTTCATGTCTTCTCCTCTGGGTTATACTTCACGGCAATTAAAGATGTTGAAACTCATGTCATCGTGGACTAAAAGTCGTTCACTGATGAAAACAAATTATGACATGAAAGACTAGATCACCCAGGAGTAAACATGATGTGTAGAATAATATCAACATCTCGTGGCCATCCATTGAATGACCAAAAGGTACATATCAATCATGAATTATCATGTACCGCTTGCCAGCTTGAAAAAATGATCGCAAGGTCATACACCACAAAGGTTGGTGTAGAATCCCTCTTATTTCTAAAAAGGATTCAAGACGACATATGTGGGTCAATTCACCCATCATATGAACCATTTTGATATTTCCTGATGCTAATGAATGCATCAACTAAATGATCTCACGTCTGCCTTCTTTCCACAAGGAATATGGCATTCGCACGATTGCTTGCTCAAATCATAAATTACGAATATAGTTCCCTTATCACTCAATTAAAACGATTCGGCTAGATAATGCAGCCGAGTTTACTTCACGAGCATTCAATGAGTATTGTATTGCAACAGGGATTAATATTGAACACCCTGTGCCTCATGTGCATGTGCAAAAATGGATGGTTAAGTCTTTCATCAAAAGACTCCAATGGATAGTAAGGCCTATGCTGCTTAAAATAAAGCTGCCAATGAGCGCTTGGGAACATGCTATATTGCATGCAGTATCACTTATTAAATTAAGGCCTTCTGCATAACATCAATATTCATCACATCAGTTGGTGTATGGTTATAAGCCTGATATTTTTCATTTAAGGATTTTTTATTGTGCAATTTATGTTCCTATTGCACCCCCACAAAGAACCAAAATGGGTCTACAACGAAGGCTCGAAATATATGTGGGATATAACTCTCCATCTATCATCAAGCATCTCGAACCATTAACGGACGATTTGTTCATAGCGAGATTTTCTAATTATCTCTTTTATCAAATAGCCTTTCCAGCATTAGGGTAAGAAAATAAAGACAAAGCAAAGATTTTGTCCAAGGATCAAGAGGATTTAACTTAAAGGACTTCAACATTGTTGTACCTCGATCCTCGCACAAGTAAAATTAAACTTGAAGTTCAAAAGATCCTTGATAAGCAAAGAATTACAAGTCAAGTGCCTGATGCGTTTGTTGATGCAAAGAAGGTAACAAAGTCTCATATACCTGCTATAAATATCCCAGCAAGGATTGAGATTCCAAAAGATGGATCTGTAGTTAAAACTACGGAAGAGTCCCAAGTACGATAAAAACGCGGAAGACCTATTGATGCAAAGGATACAATCCTAAAAAAAAGAAGGAAAAAACTATGCGATATTCCAAAGGAGAGTATCCAACCTCTAAAGGAGGTTGATGAATCCCCTAATGTGGCTAGTCAATATGATGCATTGTCTCGACAACAATCCCTTGAGAACAAATAAATCTCGATACGTTACGCTTCTAAAGATGAAATATAGTATCGAGATCAAATCGAAATTAGTGATGCATTTGTCTACCATGTAGCTCATGATGTTGAGCTCAGTTCCGACGAGGATTTCAAGCCTCGAAGTATGGATGAATGTAGATAAAGAAGTAATTGGCCAAAATTGAAAGAAGCGATCCAGGCCGAGCTACAATCGCTTGAAAAGCGCAATGTGTTTGGGCCTATAGTCCGAACTCCGGAACACATTAAACATGTGGGTTACAAATGGGTGTTCGTGCGTAAATGCAATGAGAAAAATGAAATTGTGACATACAAGGCACGACTTGTTGTCCAAGGATTCTCACAAATACCTGAAGTTGATTATGAACAAACGCATTCCTCTGTAATGAATGGGATTACGTTTCGCTTCTTAATTACTATGACAGCCAAAAGAAGACTTGGATATGTATCTCATGGACATTGTTGTAGCATACCTTTATGGCTCATTAGATGCCGATATTCACATGAAAATCCTTGAAGGGTATAAAGTGCTGAGCTCTTTGGTACCACAAAGTTTATGTTTGGTTAAGCTACAACGTTTTTTATACGGATTAAAAGAATCCGACCAAATATGGTACAATCGACTTAGTGAATATCTATTACGAGAAGGGTATGTAAACGATAAAGTTTGTCCATATGTATTCATCAAGTGATCGACTAATGGTTTTGTCATAGTCGTCGTATATGTCGATGATTTGAATATAATCGGTATAACCAATGAAATCACGAAAGCCCGTGATTACTTAAAGAAAGAATTCGAGATGAAAGATCTCGGGAAAACAAAGTTTTACATTGGTATACAGGTGGAGCACCTATCCACAGGGATCCTTCTCTACCAATCATTGCTTTCTCGATCAACTTGTTGACAAGGTTTAGCTCTGCACCTACTCGCAGGCATTGGAATGGAATCAAGTACATTATGCGCTATTTGCACGGGACGACAAACATGGGATTATTCTAGTCTCGGGAGTCTAAATTCGATCTTGTCGGGTATGTCGATACTGGATACTAATCAGATCCGCACAAGGCTTGATCTCAAACGGGATGTGTTCACATATAATGACACAGCAATATCCTGGAAATCCACAATGCAAGACCTCGTGACCACTTCTTCAAGTCACTCGGAGATCATCGCTGTGCACGAGACCAGCAAAGAATCTGTATGGCTCAGATCGATGTTCCAGCATATCCAACAATCGTATGGAATCTCTGACATCGAAACATCGACCATGATCCATGACAGAACGAAACATATCAATCCAAAGTACTTCTATATTCACGATCTTCAAGATAAAGAAGTTATCCGTATTCAGCAGATCCAATCGTGCAACAACCTAACTGATCTATTTGGCAAGGCGCTTCTCAAATCATCTTTTGAGCAATTGAGGTACAATATTGGTTTGCGGCGTCTCAATGAACTTCCGTGATGAGGTGCTGAGCATTCCATGGAAAAACCGTACTCTTTTTCCTTCGATCAGGTTTTTATTCCACTGAACTTTTCCTAACAAGGTTTTAACGAGATAGTCGCTAACACCTAATCATTGCTCATATTATCCAATGAGGAGTGTTATAATATAATCTAATATATGCTGATAAACATGAACAATGAGATAAGTAAAAATAATATTGCATGTACATAACATCAAGGAAATATGAACGAAATCGATGATATCAATAGTTACGCAAGCTTTTACTTCGTTGTAAAGTATTCATTGTACCGGGACGTTCTTCATTATGAATAACCTCCTAAGATCCTCTATAAATAGGATTATAACCATTGTATTTTTGAATTATTTGAATAAAAAAATATCATTCCTACTCATTTTTTCTCGTCCCAAATCACATCTTTTATAACTATACCTTCATTTTGGCTTCTTTTTTTTCTCTCCAGCAGAATTTGTCTATGATGTGGCTTCTGTCACTATGGTCATGCTTCCCATTTAGCTCTCATTAACCACACCTGTTGTTGATTCGATTTATATCTAATGGTAGTACCATATATCTCTATGATGCCGTATATGGAGATTTGCCATCTTCCATGTTAGCGCAAATCCAATGCTAGTTATTATATTTAACAAAGATAACATATAATTTGACAATGAATATTATTATATTTAACAAAGATAAGATATAATTTGACAATGAATACTATGCTTTGGCTATAACATGCAATTGTTGCAGTTCTTTTCAACAAACGAATATAAGTTTACACTATGTTATGAAGAAGATTCGACGGTCAAGATTCGAAGCTGGACTCGAAGTTGTATCATGACTTCTTTTAAAGGTGCATTCACTACTAGTGCAGATAAGGAGCTAGCTAGAGTATTATTCTGTGACGAACAATAGATAAGTAGACAAGTAGGTTCTCTCGTTCCATAGAAACGATTTCCTAAATTTTAATGTTACAAATGAGTTGTGCCACATACGTGTATGGGAAAACAAAATGGTACAGCGTTCAAAGATACAACCTTCAAACAAATATGCCAAGTTGCGAACTCTAATGTAGGTTATAAGACGCAAACCAAAGGAAGAAGAATTGAACGCAAATTCAGCATGTGAAGTCGAATCATCATTCGTCAGCCTCGCGCCACTGCTCTAATGTTGGAGTCTCTATCCCGATGTTCTTCATATCAAATATGTTAGCTGGCCAAGAGAGTAAAGAATTGTAAGTCATTGCTGATGAGAACATTGAGGCATATGCATATGGACTATGGATATGAAAAATCAATATTGTTGCAACAGGAGAGACAAACCGCAAAAAGGGAACAATGCCATCAAGGATCAAAGCAGATATCATTCGCAGAACAGTCACGATAGACAGAAATTCTGAAAACTTACCAGAATGAACTTCTGGAGTAGCAGCTGCTGTGGCATCCACAATAACAGTAACCGAAGGGTAATCGAGAGCCACTGCATCGAACACTGTCTGCCTCACACAATTCGGAGTTTGCACACCTGAAATTAGAGGAACTTGATTAATAAACCTTAGTTGCGGAACCATGATAGCAATACACATGTATCGTAAGGAACACCAGTTCACAGGTTCTTGATTTACTTACCAACAACTACTATGCTATCAATCCCTGCAACCTTGAGAACATAATGAAGATTTGTCGCAAAGAACGCACTAAAGCGTGTCTTAACCAACTTGTAGTCATCATCGTGAATCACAAGTCCATCAACAAGTTCCGACCCCTCATGGCCTTTGGATGTAGGTCCTGGTTTGCCAGCTTTGTACAAGTTCTTGCGAAAGAGTTCGACATCTCTTCCATATGGATCATGCTCACGGACAACCTACAGAATAGTCAAAATTTAGACATCGTAAATGCCTTCAAAAGTAATAGGATCATCCTTAATGACTATTGATTAATTTGTAAGAAACATTAAGCACGATTATCTATCAAAGTGGTCCTGTAAAATCGAATGCCTACACTCTCAAAGTTTTCGCTACTAGACAAGGTTGTGGAATATCCAACTCAAGCAAAACTATTGCTTCAAAAACATCACTTGAGAAACCATGTCTCAGAACTGAATAATACATAACATCATAATTATCAGATGAACTCATTTAAAATAGTAACTTCAACGACTTTATCTATGTCAGCCGGGGCGTATAGGCTACCGTGGCAGATAAACTCTAAATTCAGAAGTTTACTTTGATGTCGTTATTGTAGTAGCGCTGCAGATCAACTTGTTTAATCAACTATCTCCACACTGTAAATATAGTTGTTACGTCTGGTTCATATAATAGACCAAAATGAATCACGCACTCCCTTAGGCGACGGCCATTGTGCAGCGAGAAAACGTTGTTCCACAGTCGGGCTTCTCCCCTCTCTTGATGGCACCACACCCGGCCAAAGCATAGAAATAAGTTGAGAATATCCAATTCGGGATTTAAAAGAGATAAAAAAATCAAACAAGGTAACCAATCTGGGTTGGTCTGTTCGATTCAACCTTCTGGTGAGACGCCTTGGCATCACCAAAAAAAGTCAAACAAAGGTGGTTCCCTCAGAAAACAATCTCACCGTTATATATAGATAAAAATTGCGTACATTTTGTCCTGCTCACGCCCTACATTTCAGCAAGAAATCAAGAAGAAAAAATTCGAACAGATGAACGATTAATTTTATAAGCAAATATGATACCCAAACAATAAGCATCCCACGGCGCCTAGCAACATCGACGGCCTTGATAACATTAGGGACAATCGCCTCGCCGCCCTTCACCTCCAACACTGCTCCCGGCAGGACGAAATCCTTCTGCAAAAATAAATTCCCACACGAAATCGAAGTTGATCATCTCAGCAACAACGAATCAGTTATCAACATCAAGATGAAATTTAGGGTTTATATAATACCTGCATATCGATGACGAGGAGAGCCGTTTTCCTCCATTTTTGCTCCCCCATTTTTTTATTTTTCTTTTTTTATTTGTTTTTCCTGTGATGGAAAGAGCAGGAGAAAGATGACGATGATATGGATTTGGATTTTGGGTTGCTCGTTTTGTGTTAAATAGATGAAGCTTGACAAAGAGAAATGGAATTTGTTTATGGGATGAGAACAACAGTGTCTACACTTTGTAATAGTATTGGAGGCCGCTGGTATCATTTCTCTATAATATGGACCCATACATTATTCCTGCCTGCAGTATACAAGTTCGTATTTGACTCATCAAATACTCCAAGCTTGATCGCATTCTATATGCTCCGTATATCCCATGTCGTGACATAATGATATACTCAATTCGTACAATCAGGTATGGTATTGAATCTCTTACCTCAAGGCTAGGGAAGAAGCGGCAATCAATCACATGACACAAATAAATACTCCCTCCGTTTCATATAACTTATAACATATATGTATTTTATATTATTTTATATGTATAAATACAAATCTCATTTTTATATCAAATTATGTTTGATCGTCCCGCAACATGTATTAGATTGGAATATGTAACTTACACAACCATTGATGTTTCACAATAAATTTATAAAAAAAAAAGACGTTTGATGGTCGTTACACGCATGTCAAACATTGCATCGAAACGTATGCAAAGTCAAAATGTTGCAAACTATATGGAACGAAGGGAGTACTTCCTTCATCTCATAACTCTAGTAACGCTTTGATCCGTAATGGTTTTTTATGTATGTGTTGAATTTGATATATTTTGATTACTTCCTTCGTCCCATAATAAGTATAACACTTGGTTCTTTTTTTTATGTCCCATAATAATCACAATCCTAACCTATTTGAAAAGTTTTTTATTTAAAAGAATACAAAATCAATCAAACTCAGTTATGATATACTCACTATCTTCTCTCACAACCGTTACAATAAACCCCACTATCATAAAAAAAAAATCTTTCTTCATCAAATTCCATGAAAATTAAACACACAAATAAAATCCCGTGTCAGTCAATTTGAGGTATTTATTATGGGATGGAGCGAGTAGTATATTGTGATATTTTATGATAATGGCGTGTTTGATGTGAAATAATGAAAAAGAATGAGAAAGGAGGTAGTGGAGTGTAATGGGATATTGTGATTATTTTAATAATATAAATTTATTTTCAAATAAAAAAATAATAAATGTTGTAAGATTTATGGGAGGACAAAAAATAATACTCCCTTCGTCCCATGAACTTTACAACATGTACGTATTTTGTATTATTCTATACGTATGAATACAAATCTCTTTTCATATCAAATCATGTCTGATCGTCCCGCAACATATATTACATTGAAATACATAACTTACATAACCATTGATGTTTTACGATAAATTTATTAAAAAAAACTACGTTTGATTGTCGTTGCATGCATGTCAAACTTTACATCGATACGCGTGTAAAGTCAAAATATTGCAAAGTTAATGGGACGGAGGGAGTAAGTGTTGTAAGAAACATAGGACGGAAGAAGTATTGGTTTCCCTGATTATGTAGCTCTAGATCAAGAAAACATATACTCCCTCCATCTCAGAGCAATTACAACACTTTGACTTAATGGTTTGTTGAGGCAAACTTTGACTTACGTTATGGGATGATCAATCATCATTTTTCATAAAATTGTCTTAAAATAGTAATGATAGTTTAAGTTATATACTTCAACTATGAATCAGTGACGTAATTTTCTTACGTCGTGAAATTTTCTTAAGTTATGTACTTCAAACACGCATTATTCAACACGTAATTTTCGTAAAATTATCTTGAAAAACCCTCGTTAAAACGTATAACAAATTTCTCAAAATATATTTTAAACAATATAAAAAATGATTTGTTGTATATTTTGAGACAGAGAAAATACAATAGGAGTAGCTTGACTTTATAAGTAAAATGCATTGATGCATTCAACAACTTCCACGATTTCGAATTCGATCCTTTTGTCCCTTCTACCTGTTCTAGAGTTATATTATCGATAATTGCTTTACAAAATATGACAAATGATCCGCTGAACTCCATTCTTTCGCTTGCATTTGATTTTCCACTTGTTTCCAAACGCAATATATCCCTGAAGACCACATGTCACAGTCGAATTCCAATGAAATTAACATCTATGATCTATTCACTAGCAGAGAAGAAATCCACGAGGAAGATTGCAACATAAGGGCCTAAGACCCTGGTTCGGATATTTGAACATAGACCATCTGCGTGTACCCATTAAATACCGACGTTTCCAATCTGGATAGACCGAGCCTTTGAAACAGACCATAACGTCCATCTTCGATGACAGGGCTAGTCGCACGGGCAGGATCGTATCTTGTTTGGTGTGTGAGCGAAGGCCCGGCAACTGGTGGTAGCTCCCAATAGACGTCCAAAACAGATTCAACAAACCTGCTATTCTGGAAATGCTGGGCGTAAGAAATTGCCTGATTGCTGTGGTTGAAGTTATCCCGCATGTAACCTCTCACACCCCACCAAGCTTCACCAGTTCCACAAAGCTCATTGATGCTGACCGCCTTCTCCCAGAACTTTTCCCTTCTGAACCTGATTCTTGCCTCATCACTGTCGCTGAAGCAGCTATGTCCGCCTCCTGAGGAATCAAACAGTAGATGAGGAAGAAAGAGCATTACAGGACATACAACGTACAGTAAGAAAAAACGCAAGGAAGCACAAAAGTAAGAACGCTGAACTAAATATGATTTAAGCGCAGAACTGTTCTTAACAACTGGAAGAGGAAGAGACTAGAGAAATGGACCTCTTATATAGAACTGGTCACAGATCTGCCTCAACGAATAATGATCACCAGTCCCAGTATCATAGTTATCCTCAAAAATGATGTGTTTGAATCCAGCCTTCAGCGCTTGCTTCAATCTATAATTGTATCAGAAATACAACGAACAAACAGTTATTTCACATTGGCGATCTTATGATGTATGTGAATAAGCACAATGAGATAGAGCTGACGGTTATTTATGTTGTGCAGTGAGACAACTGGACTATACCTTTTCAGTTCATTCTGGTGGTCATCGAAAAATATAAGAACACGAGTAAGATCGGCTAACCCATGCTTCTTCATCACACTTTTCCAATCAACACTGCCGAAATCTACGAAGTCCTTCCCAGCAAAATACGTGCAATTCTCATCCACATAAGCAGGCCCTTTCTTCAAGTACTTCTCGGGGTGCCGAGGTGTAATCGATAAAATCCTGGTCTCTGGCATCGCCTGTCGCAGTACCCACGTGGAATGACCTTTGAAAGCACCACTTTCAATCAGGAGATCTGGCTTCAGCCAGCGAGCAATGAACCAAAGCCCGAAGCTGTGATCAAATCCCATCCCATACATGTTGTTTTTTATGGGCCTTGTTTCATATATCGGAACAAACTCCTCCAATGCTTTTAGTAGATCCTTTGATGTCCATTCCACTGTTTTTCCATGTTTCGATCTGCCTTTTACCAACAACAACAATTAAATTGCTGCAAGTTCTCACAAAAATTTACAGAGAAACTCAATTTAGGCAGCAATATCAACATGTTGTCATTACCAAAAAAAATATTTACAACAGCTTAGAATCCCGACGATAAGTTACTGATGAAAATAAACAAATGCGAGTTTGCATTAAGGGAATAAAACACGACAAGGAAAAATGGCGACAAATCATCCAGGAAAATGTCTGGACCATAAATCATGACCTAAATTCTACAACCATAAAGAGAGTATCAGAAACATGTTGCTTTGATCCAATGGCACTCTGTTTATATCTAACCAGTCTTATTTGTGTCACAGTCTCATCCTGTCTTCTGTTAGCCTCAACCAAATTTGATGTCGTTCTGATCACATCGTGGATAGTCTTTCCTATGTGTGCCACTGCCATCATGGACGAATCCATCTCGACATAGACAAACGCACAAACCCTAGGATCACAATAGAATTGAACTACTACCTGTTCTCTACAACACAAGTCTCGACAGAGTAGTTCTCCGAAATCACTACAAATTGTAACCTATCAATGCTCTAAATTCAACCACGAATTCACACAATCTGTCAATCAACACCAGGACACTCAGTACCATCCAAAAGAAGAATGCATAATAGATCTAAACATGCAACATCAAGCACAAACATCAGAGCAACTTCTCACACTTCTACTGCCTCTCGAAATTCAGATGCTAGATTCTCAATTCTGACCTCCATTTTCACACAACACAGTCACATCACATCTAAATCAACACTCCAAATCACAAACCACTCGAATCAATCACCGAATACGAAAGGATCGAAGATCGAGGGAAATCTTACACCAAGGAACGCCGAGGGATCCGAAATCGGATCCGAGCCCGTCGATCCCATACCCAACCGCTAGGCGGCGAGTATCGGAGACACAGACGAGGGAGCGAGTATAGAGAACGGAGGAGGAGACGAAGAGGAGAACGATGAGAGAGACGACGAGGCAAGGGAAGAGCACTCCGCCGAGGGCGGTGCGGTGGGAGACGAAGTTCGTTGCTCTGGTGACGAAGGGGACGAATTTGGACTTCTTGAATTCGTCGCCGCCATCATCGCCGGAGAAGAAGGAGGAGGTGGCGGTGGAGGAGGTGGCGGCGGCGGCGGGCGACAGGGGCGGCGGGCGGCGCGTGGAGTGGGTTCGCTCCGATACTCCTTCTCTCTCCATTGGCGTGCGAGTGAGTGTGAGCTTGCGAGTCCGTGAATTTTCTTCGTAAGATCTTAGAAAATATTATTTTTACTACTACTCTCCATATAATACTTCCTCCATCCAAATTCTAAATACTATGGTTTTTTTTTTTAAATTGTATTCATCCTGTTTCATATATTTTTGTATTATTTTGATTGGATATATAGAATGATATAAGTTTTGATCGATATTGTGGAATTATCAAATATTACATTTTAAAAAAATATCGTGAACCATTAATGATACTAAACGTCATGTACTATAATCTGAGACCAATAGAAAATATAAATCGTATCGTTTAAATGAGTAACAAACTCCCTCAAATTACTTATAGTACATGGAGAGAGAAACTTTGCAAAGTCTATGAGACGGAGGGAGTAACAGTTTAATTAACATACAAGCTTTGATCCTTATTGTGCGACAATCAAATATTCCCTCCGTCCCATAAAAAATACAACACATACGTATTTGTATTATTCTATATATATATAAATACAAGTCTCGTTTTCATATCAAATCACGTCTGATCGTCTCGTAACATGCATTAGGTTGAACTACGTAACTTACACAATAATTGATGTTTCACAATAAATTTACAAAAACTACGTTTGAACATCGTTGCACACGTGTCAACTTTGTATCGACACACGTGCCAACTTTATATCGACATACGTGCCAAGTCAATCCGTTGCATCCTTTGTGGAACGGAGGGAGTATATTTTTCGTTAGTTTATCAATGACAGTTTAACTTAGGTGCTCTGCTCGAATGCATGTTGAGAGAGAATAAAATATTACTATTTCTATTTGATAAAAACAATGAAGCTTTCTGAAATATTTATTGAATATTGAAATGCACGGTGATGTAGTAATTTTAATGAGGCAGATGAAGTATCAATGATGTCGTAGAAAGTATTCTCTTTGTTTCATATTACTTGCAACAATGTACAATAACTGTATTATTTATTATGTATTTTTATATATTTTTTTTAATTACTAAATGATACGGTATGAAATTTATTTTGATCTAAGATTATAGGATATAACTTAAATTATATTTGATATTTCACGATAAATTTACAAAAAATAATGTTTGATGGTGGATCATTCGTAACACAATCGATTTTATACTCTATGTGGCATTTACTGCAAGTAATATGGGGCTGGAGGGAGTATGATTTATGGGCCTAGAAGAAGCTTATCAGATTTTAGGGTGTGATAATGGTGCTCCTCTTAATTGTATTTGAATACGGAGAGAATTACCAATGACGAATTCCAATTATCACATCCCCATGATCACTCCCGAGTATAATTAGCATTGTCAATTGGTGGTCAATGATGATCTTCTACACCAGATCCATCTTTTGGTGTATTTATAAAAGGTCACGAAGTGTTCGTGCAATGCAAACTTATGCGGATCCAAATGGATTCACTTGATTGTAGTTCAGGCTAGCAATTAGGAGTTTCAATCAATTCAGACCGCGACAATGATCGAGAGAAACATTGTTGATAAACATTTTAGCTCACTCTGTTTACATCTCATGTAGTACCATAGAAAACAAGATCAGTCGTCCCATACATCATGAAGAAGAAGAGACACCGGAAAAAAGCCCATATTATTCCAAAAGTGAACACTGTCGAGCTAAACTTGAAAAATTAACATACGGAGACGAACTTTCCTGCATCGTACAGCAGTTGAACTGCATACGCTCATGATCTGAGCTAAGTTCTGTCGCCATGAGGCTGGCCCCTAGGCTTGAAAGCTCGACAGACAATGCAGAAAATTAAACGGATGCCAAATAAGATGCCGGCGACCAATAGAGCTGACAGGAAGTAAGATTTGGCAGACCGCTTATGCTTGCATCCAAATATAAGTCTTCGACATGCCATGACCAATGTCACAAACTAAATCGCTAGAATCGGGAGAGCAAGGAAATCGTTTTCTGCTATGGTTTTGTTTGGATCGGAACAAGGATATGAAGGGAATGGATGGAGTGCAACCTGCAGGTGCGCGCTGTACATTTTCATGGGTTCTTTGCTTCTTGACTGAGTGCACTCCAGCAAAGTTCAATTATATTCTTTCCTTTGCACCTTTGATCATTTACCACCTGAGAAAAGTACCCTATCAACTTGAATGAAGAACACGATGGACAGACACTTTTCAATCCTTTGGAAGTTTTATGCATTGTCCTCGAATTTTCAATCACGTTCATGTAATCTATAAGATTTACCAAAATCGACATATAAAAGAGAGTTTGCATCTTGGGTAAAAAGCCTACATAACGCAGCAAAGTTTACAATTTTGCTATAGTTGAGGCACTAAGCTGATACTAACATTAAACAACACGAGGTTGAATAACAGATTCACACTTCGAAGCTAGTAGATCAGGTATCACAGCCCCAGTTCGCGACTGAAGAGTAGAAACTTCCACAGTAGTTGCAATAGCGTCATAGCAAATCCTCTACATCCCCAAGTCATAATCAAGGTTTAGTTGGTGAATTTGAATTCTCGAAAACTGCATTCGATCACCAATTATCTCAGTGAAACTATAAAAATGGAAAAAACATCCTAGAGTACATATCAAGTTATATGACACAACAGAAGGAAAAATGGCTAACGCAACCATTTGATGATTGAGTAACCAGATGCACAAGTACAAACACAAAGAAAAATGAAGCTTAAGACACAAGCACTGATACAAATATCGTGAGAAGAGACGTACCATTGTAGTTCAGGAGTTTCTCAATCAGGTCAACATGAGTCATAATCATTCTTCTACAGCAATAGCGAACCAGCTGCAGGGAATCAAGCGCTTCTCTGCATTGTAATATCATATATCAGCAAACAACGTTCCCAAATCAGATGCAAACTTCATTGGAAAAGAAAACATGGAAACCCGGTCAAGTTGCATCAAGTCGAAGCAGGCTAAACTCACTCACATAATGAAGGGTGATTGTGGTGTAAGAGCATCCACAATGCATATGCTATATGTATTGTCAAAGCCAAAATATGGCATCTTTGCTTAATTTTTCATTCCTATGGAACAAATTTCCCATGCTAAATTATAACATTGCCATAACTATTGCTAAATATAGCAATAGAAATAGCATTGCTATTTTTCCCATGCAGTGGACTATTTAAACATTTTTACACTATCCCAACATATGTTATAGGATTGCTAAATTATGACATAACTAAAGTAGGTTAAATATTGAATCAAACATGACATGATACTGCAGTTGGAACCACGTTGCTAAATTTTAATAACAATTTTTTATGCTGTTCTTTACCAAATTATGAATTGGCATTGCTATACTTGGGAGATGCTCTAAGATAGTAAAGAACATGTTAAAAAAGCACAAACATAACTTTATAATTTTAAGATACATATAGATTCTAAGAAATCCAAAATGAGACTCATTTTATCACTTTTGGCTGCATCAACCCCACCAGCATAGAGAAACCCATTCTAAAAAAATATCGTCAGTAAGGTTCTTCCTGTTTAGTGTGATTTCTCAACAATAGTGGGTTTTCGTCGCACTCAAAAGAGATATTCATAGGATACTTACGCTTCGCTGTAATTGGAATCGAGAAGATCGAGATATTCCTGCCATTTGTCTCCGATCACCTGCACTCATCAATAACCCATCAATCACCAAAACCACCACAAAACCCTAGCAATCACACAGGCGTACGGTACCTTGCCGCAGGTAAAACACCGCACCGGAATTATCATCCTCACCGCCGCCGATGCCGATGATTAGGGTGTTTTTTGGGTTTGCCGCTCGCTTCCGGTAAATTTATAGGGTGATACAAGGCTTATTTACAAAAGTTTCTTTTTTCCATATCGAATAGTATGCTCTCTGTCATGAAAAATTTCTAAATATGAAAGTGATAAATTTTTTGAGACATCCAAAGTAGATAACTGTTATATTTTTGTGAGAAGGGGGAGTGATATATCCAAATTTAGATATGTCTATTAAACCGTTAAGATTAGAATCAATTATCAAAATACATTTTGAGATAAAAAAAATCAATTAATTAAGAGACCCCCGACATCAAATTGTCCAAATCGTAAAACATATTCATTACAACCTTTTAATCTTGATCCTTAATTTTTACCAGATTGTCATAACATAAATCCTTTTTTTATTAAGTCAATATTTATGAATTTGTATAAAACCATCTCAATATTTATATTAAAAAAAATTATACAAATCATATGTATGATATATGTATACTAACGATTGTCTTAATCAAAAAACATTGTTGAAAAATATTGGATTTTCTTTTTAGATTTCTCTTTGTGTTACATTACGAAAATGTATCATAAAAATAATCTAAGTGAAGCAATTACTCCTTTAATCTCATTAAAAATCATAAAGTTATTATAAAATAATATTGATAAATTAAGTAACTCAACATGAGACTAATGACATAATTTTTGTTACACCGTTCAAATGAATATGTTTTATATTGTTCATTTTAAATTTTTTATAATATTTTGTCTAATCGATTTTTTTTTCAAATTGTTTATAACGTTTTCATAGTTGAAAAATATTACTCTCTTTGTCTCAGGAAAAGTGCAACATTTTGACTTTGTACGTCCGTCGATGTAAAGTTTGACACGTGTACAACTACAATTAAACGTATTTTTTTTATAAATTTATCGTGAAACATCAATAGTTATGTATGTTAAGTACTTCAACATAATACATATTACGGGACGATCGGACGTGATTTGATATAAAAATGATCGGACGTGATTTGATATGAAAATGAAACTTATATTTATATGTATAAAATAATAAAAAATATGTATGTGTTACTTTTTCATAGGACGAAGTAAATATGTGATTATAAATTAAATTAAAAAAAGAAAAAAATATCATAAAATTAAGAATTAAAATTAAAAAATTAGAGAAAAATTAGTAAACGGTTGACACGGTCAGGGGGAATAGACGGCGCCTTCTCCTGTATCAATGGGTCCCACATAAAAATTCAACTTTTGCTCAAGCCGATGCCCTGCTCTTTGGTTTCCATCTCCTCCTTTTGTCGTTATTTATTACCAAAGGTGTCCATCATTTTTTCGACACTCTATAACATAAATTTAAATTTATATATATAAATAAATACTATAAAAATTATAAAATAATAAAAACGTTACAGCATCGGAGTATTTCACCCACCATCATCCTTTTTCTCAAACGAACTCAAGATGATGAAAGCCCAACAAGAATTTCAACCCTCGCTTCATCCAGTTTCCATAAACCCTCACAAATACTCCTAGTGCAATGCTTCTGCAACTCACAACTCATCTCCGCGTCCTCTCACCCAGACCCTCCCTTTTCCCTTTTCGACAATTTTCTCTCTACCCTTTTGCCCCCTCATCCTCAAAAACTCGACCCAAATCACCGTGTTTGTATACAGCGATGAAGGGGAAGAGAAACAAGAGCACCGATGTGAGTAAAGGGTCCTCATTGATGGTTGAGGAAAGCGGCGGGTCAGTTGCTGTTGGGTTTAATAGGAAGAGGGCGGAGGGGAGAGATGGAAGCGAGAAACCTAAGGTTTTGAATAAGAGAGTTCGGACTTTGAATCCCACCAGTACTATTTGTTATGTTCAGGTAATGTTGTGTTTTTGGGTTGTATCAATTGCTGGGTTGCTGTGATTATTTGGTATTGCTTCTGTTTTGTTATTCGATTGAGCGTCTTTCTGTACATGGATGACTACTTCGTTGAGAAAAAAATGGGGTTTTTTTGTTTTTTGGGAGTATAATGGGTTTGATCTTTTTGTATCGCTAATCGAAGACATAGGCAAATGCCGTGGCTGTATAGATGTAGCTGGCCCTATGTAACGGGATAAAGGCTTGTTGTTGTTAAGTAGTAAGGCATCTGAACAGCCCTTTTAGCTATTAGCATCTAGGTTGCTAGATGGGACTAATGTTTGCTTCATGACAATTTTTGGTACATTTGAGTGATACTATGTTCTTTTACTTAACACAGGTTTTTATGGTGTTATGGATTTCATACAGGTTCTTGGAACCGGAATGGACACTCAGGATACTTCACCCTCCGTATTGCTCTTCTTCGATAAGCAAAGATATTTATTTAATGCCGGAGAGGTAAACTTTTTTAGAGTCAATATCAGGCTCTTATCTTGTCGATTGTGTATGTCATTCTTCAATTGCCCTTTGATATGATAACTTATCGTTGAATAGACTAATTGAAAGTTTCGAGGACTTAAACTGGATTTTCATCACGGGACTACCGACCTTGTCTATGAGAATGTTCTTACCTGCTTAGACTATCCGGCATTGTTTATGAATACCCTTTATATTTGATGATGTAGAACAGAAGCAGTTGGCTCTGTTTAATCCTATTTCATATGCTTCAACTGGCTGAAAAATGGCCATTGTGGGGCTCCAGTAAACGTACATCTCTAGCATGGATTTTGGCCGTTTGGGAAGTAGATTGAGCGATGACTTAGATCATCTCATTCTGCTGTTATATTTTTGTATCTTATTATCTGAAGAGCGCTAAGATACTTACATGCTGCTAATGTTGTCATATACTCTTGTCTGCATTTACTAGTTAATGATGCCCTGAGGGTTCAGTCTTTGAGCTGATCTGAGGTTGCTTTTGGATTTCGAGTGGAATTTATTTTCGATAAAATTCTTCTAAACTTCTAGTGTTGAGCGGAATCGTGACATGTCTTGTTTCACTGGCCTTACTGCAGGGATTACAGCGTTTTTTCACAGAACACAAGATTAAATTATCCAAGGTAGAACATCCACTACCATAGCTAGAATTTATGTGAAAGCTATATGGCACTGTGCTTTTCTTGTATATTGAATAAGCTAATGATACCCGGTTCTCCAGATAGATCAGATATTTCTTTCTCGTGTATGCTCAGAAACTGCCGGTGGACTCCCAGGTTTGCTTCAGCTTTATCTCACTTAAACTCGCATTCGTTTATATTTATAAATTTTCAGCAGCCTTTTGTGGCTTGAATCTCTGAATTGCTACTGAAAGGAAATGAACTAGCTTATAGGATGCAATTTTTTTTATTTTTTTGCAGGTTTACTGTTAACGCTTGCTGGAATGGGAGAAGAAGCTGGTTTATCTGTAAGTATCAGATTCATGCATCTATATAGAACATTTTTTTATAGTGCAACCTTATAAACTTGATATGTGGTGATGAAGGTGAACATAGAGGGTCCATCTGATCTCAAGTATCTGGTAAATGCAATGAAGTCGTTTATTCCAAATGCTGCCATGGTTCACACCAAGAGTTTCGGGCCCTCAACAAAGTCCATTGGAACTCCACCCACAGACCCACAGAAGCTTTCGGAACCCATCAAGCTTGTTGAAAATGAGGTTGTAAAAATATCAGCAATTCTTCTCGAGCCATGTTGTCATAATAGTGATTCGACGGCAGTATGTCCTCTACAAGCTTGCCTGACCAAGGAAACTGTTCAGTTTTCAGAATCATGGGGTACAAATGGTAAACCTGGGTCCATGAGGAAGCCCGGTGATCTCTCTGTTATGTATGTTTGTGAGTTGTCTGAAATTCCTGGGAAGTTTGACCCGCAAAAAGCCAAGGATCTTGGACTAAGACCAGGACCCAAGTATGGGCTGCTGCAGAGGAATCAATCCGTACAATCCGATCTCCTGGGTATCACGGTAAAGTAAGAAACTTTCTATGAAATGTGGAGCATTTCATGAAAGTTTGCATTGCTGATTCCGCATGTTGCTACCTGGTTGCCTTTTCAGGTCCATCCAAGTGATGTAATGGACCCTGCGATTCCAGGTCCCATTGTACTCATAGTTGACTGCCCGACGACATCCCATTTGCAGTATTTGTTGAGCATGGATTCTCTAAGTACTTACTTCAGAGATGCCTCGGGCAATCCATCTGGGAGTGAGAGTGAGGTTACTTGTGTAATTCATTTGAGCCCATCCAGTGTTGCTAGCACGCGCGAGTATGAGAGGTGGATGAAGAGATTTGATAGTGCCCAACACATCATGGCTGGACATCAAGCGTGAGTGCCTCATCTCATGTTTCAACTGCTTTTCCATTTAGGCTTCTACCTCTTTGTTCATTAGAAACCTTTGGCTGTCGTCTTAATGTCCATGCTTTTATCACAACAAAATAGTCAAGAAGTGATGAATGAAATATGTTTTTTAGAAGCTATAGTGATTATCTATGATCAAGAAATATAATGGTGGATCTTGATATTTTACCTCGGAACTTCTCAATTTCTGTCCCATGTTTTATGGTTGTCCTGTCCTGTACCCCTTGAAAATTTCCTTAGTGTCATCTGGCCTTGTCATGCCCACTTTCTTCTGTATATCTATAATATACTCGACTGATGTGATTACATTTCACCAAAAAAAATTTAAATAAAATAAAATAAAATTTGCCCATGATTGCTTGTGCTAGCAGTGAGTTACACATAATGTTTCTCTGGTTCTTTTTTTCTTTATGCAGGAGAAATGTTGAAATTCCAATTCTAAAATCTAGTGCGAGACTTGCTGCACGACTGAACTACCTGTGTCCGCAGTTCTTTCCAGCTTCAGGGTTTTGGCCTGCGAAATGCACAGAGAACAAATCATATAATAGTTCTTCAAGTGAGGTTCGCTTCATGTTACCCGAGTGTAGTCTTGAATCAGGATCATATGACTTTGTTTATTTTAGCTACAATCTTATGTGAACAGAAATTGACTTCCTGTGCAGGACCTACAATATATATCTGCTGAAAATCTTGTGAAGGTAATATTAGCTTGTCCAATTAATGTTATTTGTGTTTGTTGGTCTAACTTCTATTAGCAATTTAGCACTAATATCTTTGTTATTTCGTGCGTCAAGTTCAATCAGCATGCCTTACAAGTGTTGAGAAATATTTGGGATCACACTGGCATTTTTTACCCTTGGTTGGATGCATTTGGGTTTTGTTCTTAGTAGTTTTCAACCTAAGGCAAACCTGTGTATCTTCTCCTTTGAAGTGATCTTTGGTCTTAGTAGCATTCTATCATCTATTGCTCTCATTTTGCAGTTCAAATTGCGTCCCTATACAAGCCTTGGGGTGGATAAAACAGGTATTCCGGCCACCATGAGACATGAAGAGGTTATCAGTGAGCTATGCTTGGAAACTCCAGAGATTGTGAATGCGGCACAACAGATAATGCAGTCACTGAATAGCTCCACGGATTTGAGTGATTGTATGCTTCCCGGTTGTTTGGAAGATATAACTAGAGAAGATATGGAGATTGTTCTTCTTGGAACCGGCTCTTCACAGCCTTCTAAATACAGGAATGTCACCTCTATATACATCGACCTTTTCTCAAAAGGAAGCTTGCTCTTTGATTGTGGCGAAGGAACTCTTGGTCAGCTCAAAAGGAGGTAACCCTGTCAGCCTCCTCTTTTCTGAAGAAATGCCATCTCGGCCTTCATTTTCTTACATCTTACTAATTGCCAAAAATTTCTTCTTTTGCAGATTTGGAGTAGAGGGAGCTGATGATGCTGTGAAGAAATTGAGGTTCATTTGGATCTCCCACATTCATGCTGACCACCACTCTGGCCTGGCGAGAGTACTTGCCTTGCGCCGTGATCTATTGAAGGGAGTTCCTCATGAACAATTGCCTGTAGTAGGTCCTTCACAACTGAAGGTGTTCCTAGAGGCGTACCAAAAGCTCGAGGATCTAGATATGCAGTTTTTGGATTGCAGGCACACAACCGAGGCTGCTTGGGATACTTTTGAACGTTCATGTGGGCCGAGTGACAGTAAATCTTCTCCAAGAAGTCCCACTAATTCAGAGGATACTCGAATCAGCAAAAAGTGTGATGCTAATGCCACACTTTTTGCAACTGGTAGCCCTATGCAGAGCTATTTTAAGAAAGCAAATGTTCCGGCTGATCACTCCGTGGCTTTTCCACTCTTGACAAAGTTGAAGACAGTGCTTCATGAAGCTGGTTTGGAGTCTGTTGTTAGCTTCCGTGTGGTTCATTGTCCGAATGCCTTTGGCGTTTCCCTGGAGGCATCTAAGAGAACAAATAGAGTCGGAAAGTTGATACCGGGGTGGAAGGTAGTGTATTCTGGGGACACTAGGCCGTGCAAAGAGCTTGTAGAAGCAGCTCGTGGAGCGACTGTTCTCATACACGAGGTAATTTTTTCAACTACTGATCTGTTTTTTCTTTTCCAATCTATTGGTTTCTGGTTGCATCAATCCGTTAATGAGGTTGTAGTCATGCTAATAAATTGCAGTATGAGCCATGACAATTTTCATGTCCAAGTCGGACAAACTTCAACAGCTCATCAACTGTCGCTTATGCGACAGGGACCATGAGCTTTCTCATGTGTCAGAACTATACCTAAAGCACATGACCGTTCACTACTTAGCAATCACAAAAGGCTGTAAAAGAACTTCGTTGAGGTCCAAGGTCTAAATATTCTGACTGTCAATCCTTTTGCCCTCACTGTGGTTATGTTGTCTTTTGGCTATACCATTGGTATTGTTTGTTTTTGTTTTTTGTTTTTTTTTAATACATACCATTGGTATTGTTGAATGCTGGTGTGTTTGTTGTTAGGTTATGAAACAATTCATCCCCAGGTCCAACTCTATTATAAGCACGAGCATGCAATAGAAGGTTTGGTAAATATACCGGTGTTGTGTATACTTGTAGAAGTCATTTGTGTGCGAAGCGTGGAATAGTTAGCTTTGTGGTAGAAGATACAGGAACTGAATATTATCGTCAGTACTTGGTGTGTTTGCTGGTTGCTCGTGAAATAGATCCTCTTGCCAAGAACACAATGTACCATGGGCATGAGCTTGTGATAGAATACTGCATGACCGTATAGTGTTGCCTTATTATACCTCTTTGTCCAGAATGCATGACCACAATGTTTAACTGATGTGTGAACTATTCATTTCTGCAGGCAACCTTTGAAGATGGCATGCTAGATGAGGCCATTGCCAAGAACCACAGCACGACGATTGAAGCCATCGAGGCAGGAAATGCTGCAGGTGTGTATCGCACCATTCTCACTCACTTCAGCCAGAGGTATGCGAAGATTCCAGTATTCGACGAGACCCACATGCACAATACGTGCATCGGCTTTGACCTGATGAGTATAAACTTGGCAGATTTGCCTGTTGTTCCTAAGATTCTTCCATACCTTAAACTTCTATTTAAAGATGAGATTGTTGTTGATGAATCAGACGATTTTGGGGAGGAGATTGGTGCTGCTGCACCTTGATATAGTGTCTTGGTCGTTAAATGTTATTTCTAGTTGTTATTCTTTGTAGATTGCGGTTTGAAATGTACACCTCCCGGATGTCTTTAGTGATTTTTTAGCATCTTTCATGGTGCTATTGAGTTGCATCTATGATTAGACAAGTGTGCACGTAGAAGTCTTGAAAACGAACATTACACTCTACTCATCTCGACTAAAGAACAGCCTCAAACTATCGACCGGGTTAGCTCATTCTGTTTTGTTGATTCCCTGGATGAAATGTCTCAAAGTACACGTACTCTTGAGATGTTTTATGGTATACTCCATCGATTTCTTCATCTCATCAACTGCTAATTTATTTATCATATATTTTTTTATTTTAAAATAAATATAATAAATTATTTTTTTATTATTTAATATGTATTTTAAGAAAATTTGTTATTTATCTTAACGACGTAATAAAATTATGTCATCAATCCAACGTTGAAATACACTATTTAAACGATCAAATATATTTGATCGTCTTACGACTGAAATTAAAATTTATCTTTATAAATTTCTCATTGAAATTATTGTAATTATTTTGAAATGAAACACACCTCATTATCAGAAATAATATGGTCCAAACAAAATGATGTGTTGCGACGACTCACGTTTACTTGACCCCAGAAAAACAAAAAAGAAAACAAAAGCCACAGTCTCTCATCTCTTCATCACCAGCACCACCAAGCCGAAATTGCATGATCACACCTCCCATATTCATCTATTTCCCTCACTGATCTCTCTCTTCTTTTCATCTTCGTAACAGAATCAGTTCAATCCCATCACATCTGATTTTCCCCTTTAGCAATTCCATTACTTTCTACCCCTTTACACATTGATCGGTGATTGATTAGGTTTTTGATCTATTCCATCTGGGTATCTGTGCCCCGGTTCTATTTATTGAGATTTTTTATGGGTTCGATTCAAAATTGAAGCTTGTTGCTTGATTTTGGGGTTTTTTAGAGTTGGGTATTCGGGTTTGTGGAGATCGATTAATCAAATCTGTGGAGAAGTGGGTGCTGCTCTCGTGTTGTTGATCCTGGTTTTGAGTTTAGATTCGAGCTTGTATCGGGTAATCGTTGATTTCTGGGGTTGATTGAAATTTGGTTGAGGGGGGTGATTTGGGATCCATTTTGGTATTTTTTTCGTTTCAGGGTTTGTTTGTTGGTTGGAGATTTGAATTGGGGTTTAGGGTTTGGTGGAGATTTGAATTTGGTTTTCTGGGTTAGGCTGAGTTTTCCAGCTTGGGGTGTTCTGGTGAGCTGGTTTGAAGTATGGAGTCGAGCAGGAGAGCTGTAGAGTCGTATTGGAGGTCGCGGATGATTGATGCCGCGACTTCTGATGAAGATAAGATCACGCCCGTGTATAAGTTAGAGGAGATATGCGAGTTGCTACGGTCCTCCCATGTTGGTATTGTGAAGGAGGTGTCTGAGTTTGTGTTGAAACGACTCGAGCACAAGAGCCCTATTGTGAAGCAGAAGGTATTGGTTATGCTGTTATTATCAAACTTTGATAATATGTATTCTTGTTGCTGTTATAAGACATCTTATGCCTATGCTTATGTATTTCTTGACAGGCTCTGAGACTAATTAAATATTCAGTAGGAAAATCAGGTCCAGAGTTCCGAAGGGAGATGCAAAGGCATTCGGTGGCGATGCGTCAATTACTCCATCACAAGGGTTACCCTGATCCTTTGAAAGGGGATGCATTGAATAAAACCGTTAGGGAAACTGCCCAGGAGGCTCTTTCTGCTATCTTTTCTACGGAGGAAAATAAGCCTACTCCATCCGAAGATCTTAATAGGAGAATAGAAGGGTTTGGCAACACTAATTATGAGATCCCGTCAGAAGAGAAGAGATCATTTCTTAGCGAGGTGGTTGGTATTGGAAGTGCTTCCATAAAGCAAGGTTTAAGCACTTTGACTCAAGGGAATTCCATTAAAAAGAATGAAATTGGTAGTTACAGGAGTCCAAATCTTCGGAGATCATTGACGAATGATACAGATTTTTCGGATAAATATGAAAGTATGGAATATCATGCTGGTAGCCATGGAAGTTCAGTGGGTTCGAAGAATTCAACTTCGGGAACATGGGGACAAGATTCCAGAACTAGTACTGTTGAAACAATAAATGGGGATTCTAGTTCTGGATACGGTGAGAGTAAGACACGTGAAGAGAGGTTATTGGCGACAATAGTGACTTCTGGTGGTGTGAGGCTGCAGCCAACCCGAGATGCCATACAAGTTTTCCTAGTTGAGGCGTCCAAAGTAGATCCCCTAGCTCTGTGCCATGCCCTTGAATTGAAGCTCCAATCTCCTATGTGGCAGGTGGGATCCTTTATATTGTTGTAGAGGATAGTGATGCTTTGGACGACCTTGTTTGAGTATACATTTAATTTGCACCAATTAAGATATAAGCATGCTAGTGGATCACCAAATACATATTAAGAATTGTCTTTGTACCAATTCAATCGTAACGAGCTCAAAATTTCTTCACAATGGAGTAGCTTAGATATCCAATGAATTTGTATGTCCGTGATTGTTTGGGTGAAGTAAAGACCAGTGGTGAAATTTGTGATTCTAACAGAAGTAGTAATGTAGTATGGCTTTCTTTCTGAAAATTTTAATTACACTCATTCCAAAATTCATCTTCATTGGTGTTGCTATCTCTTTCAGGTGCGAATGAAAGCTGTTTGTGTCCTTGATGCTATTCTGAGGAAAGATGATGAACATTTCTCAGTGTTCATTTCCTATTTTGCGGAGAACAGAGACATTTTGGTGAAATGCTCAGAATCTCCCCAGGCTTCTCTTAGAGAGAAGGCAACTAAAGTGAGTGTGTAATGCTATGCTTATCTATTTCCCTTGCCTTGTCACTTTATCTAGCCAAGAAGTAAGCATGCACCTGTGTTTCAGTTGAGCTTATGTATGATTCTTATCTTTGCTGCTGCAACTAGAAAAAGTGATTAAAAAAAAAGGCCCTTCTCTCTATGTATGGGCGCGGATGCGTTTTTGCAACAACAGCATTTTGGTTTTTATCATAGCAGAAAATTTTTAAATGTAGCAGCAGGGACTGAGCTAATTTGGCGTATGCTGTGGTTAATGTAGGAAATACTTTACGTGGAGCCGATGTAGTCAAATTATGCTTAACTACTGCATAATAGGGTTATTCTATATTTTGAAATATGCGAGTCTGAAGTATCGGAAAACTTCTTGTTCGGCTTAATTTAGTACTTTATTTTGACTTTGAGGATTTAAGCCTTGCATTAGCAAGAGTCTTTTGCTGATTCATCATACTAAACATGAGTGGAACAGTGGTGCTATAGCCTTAGCTCATGATTATATCACTCACATCTTGTATTTATTGTTAGGTCCTGAACCTCTTAGGGGGTGAACAGAGTGGAGTGAGTGTCAGCCATTCTGATAAACCGGCAAAGACAGAAAGCAGGACAGTGATTGAGATGCCCGACTTGATAGACACTGGAGACCCGGTCGATTTTTTCGGCATAGAAGATTCTGAAAAGGTTCCAATTGATCAAAACAATCGAGATCCAGCCCCTGCAGCGACCCCTTTAATTGTTGATTTATTTGGAGATGGACTGGGAGCCAGTGAACAAAAACTTGACGAAGATCCATTCGTTGATGTCTCGTTTCATACCAATGATAGTAAAGAGCAGGCTACTGAGTCATCTGACCTCTTTGCTGGCATGAATGTTGGTGACGACGTCATTAGCACAGCCAAGAATGGTGGACCTGATTTCTTTGACTTCTTCGGCTCAACTTCTGATATTGCTCCACAGAAACAGGAAAACAACGTCAATGATATTAACAACACGATGGCAGGATTATCCCTTGGGAATGATTCGGACAAACAAAAAGGGACATCTACAGTAGAGTTCCCTGAAACGATTTTCTCGAATACCATTAGCAATCTACAAGACGGGCTTGATTCTCGGACAGCTGCCATTGGTACAAATGCTATGTTTCCTATGGGCCAGATACCGTATCCGGCTCAACCTGGTGTTACATTTAATCAAGGTTATCCCTCTCAGCCAATAAATTATGCAGCAATGGGGACTTTCCTTGCCCAGCAACAGTTCCTTGCAGCAATGTCTAATTTTCAACAGCTAGGCGGCTTGAATCCTCAAAAAGCTCCGATGAGCTCTACTTCTGGGACTGTAGGAGGATTCTCTTCTCCACTTCCAGATGTTTTTCATGCAAATATGTCAATTCAAGCGTCCACTACAATGCTCAACAACTCAAAAGAGGAGACTAAAGCGTTTGATTTCATCTCAGTAAGTGTCCGAGTACTCTTCTTATTATATGCCAAAACTATCTGCATGTGCCGGTAAAATATTGTTTCGCTCGTGAAACATGTCTATGCAACAGGAGCTCTCTACCGTCTTTGGTTGTAGCCATGACCACAGAACCGGAACCTTCCATGAAAGGGAGGAATCGAAACCGAAACCTTAAGGGACGGTTCCGGTTCAGAACCGCTGGTTTTGGTTCCGATTCTGATTCGATCCCGGTTTCGGTTTCGGTTCGGTTCCGTTTCAGTTTAGCTTCGAAATATAGTAAAAATTAATAATAACACTTAAAGTTTGGAAAAATATTCAAAATTTTGATGCAACAAATATATAGACTCGAATTTCAATTCAAAAATAATAATAATCCAAGCAAGTCAAATCAAATATCGAACCGTCTAATATTTTCTAAGTCTACGTGGGTTATATCCGATGTAGAAAATAAAGAAAATTGTTTGGTTGATAGTTTTCATTAGCTTGCTTAGATTAAGGATTACATATTTATTTAAGTTTAAATCTACATGATAAATTATTGCAATAAAACTTAAACTAACCGTTGTCTAGAGATTCAGTTCCCGTCGTGGTTTCATCTGTTGGAAAATCAAAGAATTCTTGTTCGGCACTTCGATCCATCTTTTGTCCAATCGTCTAAACATGCTTGGGCCTCAACGGATTCAGGAGTCATTCTTGATCGAGTTTCATCTAAAATTCGTCCTCCTGCACTAAATGCTTGATTCACAACAATGGTTGAACATAGAGTTGCTAGAATCTGTTTGGCAATCAAGGAAAGAATACGATGTTGTCCAGAATGTCTCTTCCATCAATCTAAAATTGTGAACTCTGCACTCATCAAACTCGAAATCACATGTTAGATAACTTTCGATCTAGGAATTACTTTCGAAAGCCTTATGTTTTTTTTACTATGCATCAATATTAAATCTCCTTTACTAGGTTTGATTGAATTTGAAGTTTGACTTATATTACTTTGAGAAGATTGGGGAGGAACAAGTTGATGGTAAGTAATAGAAAACTCGTCATATAACTCATTAAGTGTTCTTGTATTAATAATTATTTGTGAAATGTCTATATTAATGCTAAGTTCATCCAAATATAATGAATCATAATAAGCACTTAAGTAGTCATTAAGACCTTCTACTTTGCAACTTGTTTCAAATATTGAAGCAATTAAATAAATTGGAGGAATACATAGATAATAATTTAACCATTTTGATTTCATAGCATGTATTGTTTGTTGTAAATCAACATCGTACATATGCTTTTCAAAAACTCCGGCAATATTGACACATTTTTTTATAAATAAATGACTAGTTGGATAATAAACACCAGATAAAGTATATGTAACATCATTAAAAATTTTTAATACATCTAATATTTTGATACAAATAAATCAATGTTGAGTACACAAATTAATTTGAGAAACATTTTTTGTAATAAAAGAAATCAATAAATCCTTATAAACATATGATTCATCAAGTAATTCATAGATGGAATTTCATCTTGTAGGAACATCCCTAGGAAATCTCTTGGGCCTTTTATTGTTACGTTTACAAAATTTAAACCAATCTTTCCTAGTTTGAGGGTATGTCCATAAATATTTGATAGCATTTTTAATTGGAAGAAGAAAAACAACGAGATTTTAAACCTTCTTGTACGCATATGTTACAAACATGACAAACACATCTAATATGAAAAAATTATCCACCAAAAGAAGGTTGACAATAAGTTTTCAAGTCTCTAATAGATGCAGTATTTGTCAATACATTATCAAAACCAATTGAGAGAATTTTGAGACATAATTTATATTCTTCTAAAATTAAAGACATTAATCGATATATATTTTCGGCGGTATGTCGCTCATCAAAAACTCTAAATCTAATTATATGTTTTTTAATATTCCAATTTTCATCTATCCAAAGACATGTTAAACCCATATAAGAATGAGTTTGTCAATTATCGCTTCAAATATCGCTACCTTTATGTACACGCCCATTAAAAGTAGTAAAAAAAATCACATAATTCTTTTTTCTCACGTTTGTAAAGAGTTTTTATTTGACGTGTAGCGGTCATTCGTGGAACACGTTTTCCTTGTGAATTACATGCATTTTGAATAAAAGTATTAAAATCTCATTTTCACCAAGACTAAAAGATAAATGATCGACCGAAATATATCTAGCTAACCATTTTTTATAATTTTGTTCGGAATATCGAAATAAAGAAGGACTAGAACTTGTATACCCGGTAATATGTGTTTGTGAGGCACTCATGCCAAGAACTTGAGGATGCTTTGATCTAAGATGCTTATTGATCTAAGATGCTTAGTGAATGTCCCATTTCCGCCTTCGGTCGCAAGTCGGTACTCTGTTGGAAAATATTTGCATGTTACCTTGAATGATCCATCCGGATTTGACACTTTCGTAAAATGTATCTTGAATACATTCGATTTAGGCGTTTTTGTAGTCGAAATTTCGGGTTCATCAGAGCTCTCTTGTATGGGAATATTAGAACTCACATTGGGAGGACTAATGTAGACATTATCTTCTAAATCGTATGGATGATCATCGACGTCGATGGGATTAGTGGTTTCGAACATTTTACCCTTATCTTTTTGTGTTTCGACATGACATTTTTCAATGTAAGAGGGAAAAATAGAGTTGTGAGAATTGAAATAGAAGAATATAGATGAAAGATTTAGGTTTGCTGTGTATTTGTTGGAAAAAAATTCGGCTAGTTGAATATAGAGTTGTGTATTTTCTGGCTAGTTATGTGACCGTTATTGAGAATTTTTTGGTATTTTCATATTTTAAAATCAATTGTTTAAAACTAGCCGTTTGATTCATTGAAAAAAAATAACCCTTTTGTTTGCATTACCCACTCCTTTTTTTTAATTCATTGTTTAAAAAAATTTTGGGGTAAAATAGCTGTTTGAATGTTTGATTGGAAAACTAGCTGTTAACATTCAATTTTTTTTTTCTTTTTTTCTTTTTTTGTGGTAAAGTTGCTGTGGCCGGTGGGGACAGGGGACATGGGTTACAACTTGCAACATAAATTTTGAAATATTTTGTTAAATTAATCGTTTGTTTTTTAAAACTAAGCGTTTGTTTTTTTACATTAACGGTTTGTTTTTCAAATTATTTTCTAATATAATGCATCAAAACAAATTAATTGAATTTGGATCGAAACAAATTGGACTATTCTTTTTGACACATAATGTTTAAAATGTGTAGCCCAACATCTAAAACACTCATATATATTTAAAATACAGATATTAAACTTTTCAAATTCTAATTCAAAAAAACGGTACGGAATCGGAACCGAAACGGTATATATGACGGTTCGGTTCCGGTTCGATTCCGGTTCCAAACCGAACCGTGGTCATGCCTATTTGGTTGATTTTGAGAGAATGGTGGTGCTATTCAATGATCTTATATTTTAGTTGAGCATATACTTCAAATTTAATTTGTTGGTAGAGTCGGGCACAAAATCAACGTACGACACGACATTCATCATAACCAAGGGCTCAAATTGTATATCCATGGTTCAACCTTATTAAGATTTCTGAAAACATAGCATTCCAAAATGAACTCGAATTCAGGAGTTTTAATTAGTAATTATTGTCAATATGATTGCCTCTAATGTTTGAGATGTGAATCATGTGATCTTGATCGACTTAGGCAACTTCTATTGCCCTTGCCACATCTTGGAGTTGTAAACATGGATATTATGTGCCGTTAACAATCGTTCTTGATTTTTCCACAGGATCACCTTGCAGCGGCTCGTGATCCAAAGACGAAATAGTATGAAATTGCAGCATATGAGTCGCAAGTTGATGTGTGTGCCGAGTGAACCCTTCAATGATGAGCAACTTTGATGGAGCATATTGGTTTGTCCGGTAGGGTCGAAAATATTCTTTTGCTGTAACTCGACAAAAAGACCCCTCCAGTAGTCAGCTTCACATCGTTATTTTGTGATTATTATCACCATACTCTAGAAGACTCCACGGTGAAAGGTCCTTCTGGGTTTATATATTGACGGCAAACTCGAGGAGATTGTTGTGTGTTATTAGGTTCTGTTTGCAGGTGGATTTTGTTAATGTTAGCACCATTGTGTACTTGGCTCCAAGTTTGTTTTTCTTTCGAAAACATACGATGAGGATATTTTCGTACGATGAGAACGGTACATGATCTCCATGTAAAACTATTTGTAGTTGTGTTGCTTGCGCTGTAATTGATGAGTTTGCTTAATGCACCCCAATTGTGTTTTCTGGTTGCCTTTCCAAAATTCGGGTGAATTCCATAGGTCTTATTCTGAAGATAAGATGCGCATTTGACGTGAAAACCTGCATATGCGTCGAAGCCCATGTTTCATGCTCAGTGTCTCTCTATCCCAATGAGATCGCATACGCTCAACATGCTCATGAAGTACAGTCGATGAAGAGGTTGTCCTCCAAATTTCATCACAGTATGAGAAATGTTATATAGAGTACACAGTCGTAAAGTGAAAACTGAAAACATTCAACAAAGTGCTTCCATCTACAACAAAGACGCTGATTTGACATATATTTCAGCTGTAGCGGCAAATCACGATACATGGAGCTCTCTTGTCCTTTTGACTAACAAATGTTCTATTCACCTAGAATGTCATCAAGTTCAAATAACTGATTTTGACAAAAGAATGCACATTATGCAGAAGTCAGTCTCTAATCATCACAGTATTCTTATCCTCGGATGCTTCATTTTCAGATTCCTTACTGAATCCCAGCTCCGACATCTCTTGTTTTGCCATCAAGTTCCTGAAAAGCACCATATAACATTGAGATCCGTTTTCATCCAAGGCCAATACAGTGAGTTGAGAAGGATCAACTCACTTAGCCATACGGCATTCCAAGTACTTCCTGGAGAACTGCCGGCACTTTTCTGATTTATGGGAAGACGATTTCAGGCAACCGAGGTATTCTTTCTTCTCCTAAAACCAAAAACAAGTTAAAGAGCAATGATTATAATCATGGACACGTCACTTTGCTGCAGAAGCATAAAATTAGAAACTCAAAACGATAATCCAAGTATACTAGGTCACATTCGTGCATATGATCCAAGGGGAAGACTCCCTTCTCTGGAGGTACAGGTCGTGCTCCCCTGGTTCCCCCAAACGCACCGCCTATGAAGAACGAATAACGTTAGTAACAAACAGAACACAAGTATTCTAGACTGCAGGGTGCAAGCTTGCCAAGTATCCAAACCATTTTGACTAAGCAAAGGTCTCAAGAAAACGGGAAAGTAAGCGAATTAAGTAAGCAACCACTGAAAAAGGGAGCGATACTTCAGATGGCTCATCCTCTGAGTTGATATGTCCTGATGACCACATTGTAGTTTAGCTGGTATATTTGCGAATACATGCGTATTCTCGAGTCTAGAAGGTGTTGTTTTTTCATTGACAAGTTTAGGCAGGAAACGCATAGATGCGGCCACTGCATTTTTTTTGCTCTGATATATTCACAGGACAAGGAGGCCGACTGGCTGTCATCCCCCAATAACTAAAGGAACATTGTTAAATTATCTTTTTCATGACTCTGTAAACCACCGAGTACCATAAATATCTTCGCTCGTGTATTTTTTTCTTATTGATCTCAAGCTTCTACCGAGTAGTCCACAAATGACAATTCCAACAGCGAGACGCCTGCCCCTTCTGAGCAAGCAGCATAATTCCCATTATCGACAGAAGTCGAGACTCATACAACTAATAGATGCATTATCGATGAGATTATCTTATCAAACTGACCCGAGCTCTTTCATCTGAAATAGACAATATCCTTCAATTTTGCATTTAACTCTATCACCTAGCGTCGAATGCCTCGAATTCCTAGTCAAAGTAACTAGAAGTGAAACAACTCCTTCCTACCCTACTCAATTTACTTTCGCAAGAGTAACTAAAAGATCATACTTCATCGAGGCATTGCATCGAACACCTAACGTGCAACTTCAAAACCCCGAACATTCCACAAACCCGCTTCAAGATCTAACAAAACCCATCACAGATCACATGAACCATTTTATTTCTACAGCTCTGACCAATACCCTACTCATTAACAGAACCCATCATCATGATTCACAAAAAAAATCAAAAAAAAAAAAAAATCACACTTGTCTCCTTGTCTTGGTCAAAATCAATATATATAAATCTTAAAAAAAAATCGATGTATAAAAAAATGATAACAGTCCAAAAATTGCAGAGAGTGATCAGGGAAAATTGTACAGGAAATTACCAGCACTCATCGCCTAGGGTTGATGGAAGCTTTGATTAGCTGGAATTCGTCTATTGAATTTCGATAACCGGATGAAAATATTAGGGTTTGGAATACTTTCCAGGGTTTTGGGTTCAATCTCCTTTGTTGCTTTAAGTTAAAAACAAATTATGAACCAATGAAGGTCAGAATTGATCGCACTAGTTTTATATAAAAAGGTGAAAAGAAAATGTATGTATTTGCTGAACTCATAAGATAAGACAGTAACGCGTAAGTTTTAGGGAAATTTATCCCAAAATACAAAGAAACCAAAAAAAAATAAAAAATCATACCAACGAAAAAATAATATCAAAAAATTATAATTTTTAAAATAAAATGTCAAGTTTGCGAAATAAAACGTCTGAAGAATTCATGTAGTTTCCTTAAAATATAGCGTCAGTTTTGTGAAACAAAATGTCTGACCAATTTCATATTTTTGAGTTGTATATTTTTTTAATTATGTTTTCGTATATATTTTTTTGTAATATTTTTCTGAATTTTCATATTTTTAGATAATTTATTGTAAGTTTTATCACATGCTCGATCGGTCTTAATTGTTATCCTGAGCAATTCCGAGTTTTAGATATTTGTATCAAAACGATATGTTACATAAAAAAACAAGGGGAAAAAGAATTGTAGCAGCAATCAAATACATATAACCAACTTTAAATCATAGATTTGATTTTTAATAACTAATTTTTAAGCCTTTTTTATTTAAAACCTTTTCTTTAAAAAAAATTAGCATTTAACTTCTGTGAATTTTTTATCTTTTTTATTTTGTTCCTCTCAACTTTGAAAATAGGCACTCAACTTCCTAAATTTCAAAAAAAAAAACTTGATTTTTGACATATTATCACCCTGAAAGTTTTTTTTTTTTTTTTTTTTTTTTTTTTTTTTTTTTTGCAGAAACCCCTCCTAGAAAGACATATTTATATTTTCAAAGTTGAGGGGATAAAGTGCAAAAGATCGAAAATTCAAAAGGATTAAATACACTTCTTTTTTAAAAAAAATTGATGGTGGATTTGCTTGCAATAGCTTGTTGGGTGTTACTTCCAACACCAACACTAACCCCGAAAGACAATGTGTTTATATGACAATTACTTATTGTGTTGATTTTCAAATATGATATAATAATACATATAACCATGAGAATTCGAGGCCTAAGAACTAGATAGTTACAATATTATTATTGAGAATACTCTATTCATATTGGAATTTAGAAACTCAAAACAATCACATATAAGATGGTGTCTCTTGCCGGTTGTTGGAACGACGTAAGCCGGGTTTCAGAAAGATGAAGGCCCATATAAAGAGGAGGTTAGAAGTTCCCCATGGATTGCTTCTCTCATTATCAATTGATTTTGAGATGGAATCTCGAAGGTATAACATGATATCAGAATAGGACATGACTCTCGAAAGACAATGTGTTTATGTGACAATTACTTATTGTGTTGATTTTCAAATATAATATAGTAATTCATATAATCATGAGAATTCGAGGTCTAAGAACTAGGAAGTTACAATACTATTGTTGAGAATACACTATCCATATTAAAATTTAGAAACTCAAAACAATCAACATATAAGATGGTGCTCCTCGTCGGCTGTTGGAACGATGTGAGTCGGGCTTCAGAAAGATGAAGGCCCATATAAAAAGGAGGTTACAAATTTCTCATTGATTGTTTCTCTCATTATCAATTGATTTTGAGATAAAATCTCATACGTTTAATATGATATCAAAACAGGGGATGATATGAGGTCACGAGCTTAATATGGTCATAATTTCGATCCCTATCTCCCTTATTTATTATCATGTGAACATGTACCAATGGATTTTTGTGTGAGAAGAAATATTGAATATATAAGTCTGTGATTCAAACTTAAAAGATACATTTGTGTGAGAAGATGTGCCGAGAATATTCTATGTACATTGGAGTTTGGAAACTCAAAACAATCACTTATAAAATTAAAGATTTTGGATTATTCATTTCATTGATAATTGATTTTGAGATGGAATCCCAAAGATTTAATAACTATGTTTTTTTTATTAATTTATTTTTTTCCCGTAAGTGCTACATTTACAGGACATTTGACGTACTCGTCTAAAGTTTCGTACAAATTCAACCTAAATTAGAGATAGTTTTCCATTTAAAAAAAAAACTATGAATAAAAGCAAAAGATAACAGATTAAATGAACCGTGGGCCGTGGGCCACGGTACCGAGTTCAACCAACATGTACAGCCCCTCCCACTCCTCCTATGCGTTTGCAATGGGCCTCAACGTGGGCTCTACTTCATAAACACATAGGCCCAGTCCATTTTCAATACCTCACCAACCTGGTCCCATAAAAACATCAAAGCCCATATGGACCCATTAGAGTTAGTTGAGGTACCCTTAATTCTCATCAGAGGCCAAGTTTTGCTTGATTGGGCTCCCAAAACTAACTTTTATTCACATTTGTTTAGCCCAAATTTGGCCTAAACAAAATTAGTGATATTTTCTCCCATGACTATGGATTTGAATTATTTCATGTAGAGCTGGTGGTGGCATAAAATGTTTTTGCCTCCTCCACCAACTTTATCTTGCTTTGTGTTAAATTTCTTAGGCTCCATCCATGAATGATCAATATGGGAGTCTTGAATTTTGGGGTTCTTTTTTGGGAATGATTGTGTGCACACTTTCATTTTCTTACAATTTGGATGGGATTTTCCTATTGTAGTCTCTTCCAATCGTCGTTCACGTCAAATAATTGGTTGATTTCTACTTCTAATGTGACGATGAATGCTAGTAATGATGATGAAATATTCAAAAAAATATTTAAATGATTTGATAGTATTATCTATATCAAAAAGATGCATCTTTGTTTTCGATAGTCCATCACTTTAGAACTCTGCAATTAAGTGTGCTTAACGTAAAGTAATGTTAGGATGAGTGATTTTCTGGAAGTTTTCCAGGACGTGAGGTCAAAACACATTGAAAGAATTAGTATTGATCTGTGAGATCAGTTATTAGTCTGAAAAACGATTCTTGAGACTGTTATATATGATGATTGCCTATAATATCTTCTCATATGGTATGAGCTATACTACAAGAGTCCCACTTAATTAGTCCCGGCCATGGAAAGAGAGATGACAGAATCCACGGGTGAGAGGTCTCCTCGGATCCATTGCTATCTTTGCAAGGGCATCAATTCAACTAGGCACAAACAGATCATTGTTGGAGCAACTTTTCACCATGTGCTAGCTCAAAATATATATATATCCGCAAAACAAACCTGATTAACAAAAGGGCGCACCATTCCATTATTGGAATTAGCCAAAAGCAAGTGTCATTATCGCAGCTAATAATGCTTTCTTGTCTCCCCAAATCAAATCACTGTTTTACTTTAATTAGCTTAATCAACTTCCACTGGCTTTGCCTTGCGATTAATCCCATTGCTCTAATTTGTCATCGTACAGCCAGAAACGCATCTGTTCCTATTATTCGTACAAAGCATTGGCTAATGAATTTTTCTGGCATAATCAAGACTGGTACTTTTTTGGATATGAAGCATACCAAAAATAGAAATGGGAGCACAATGACTGTATGGGATGGGAGCCGTTAAGATTTTTTATCCAACGGTTTAGATTAATCGTGTAGTAGGGTTTAGTTTTTTCTTGTTTCTGAAGTTTTTTGATGAGTTTATTTTTTTTAACTCAATTTTTAATATTTTATTTTATTTAGGGTTTATTTTTTCTTAAAAAGATTTTTTTTCAGAATTTTTAAATGTAACTTTTTCTTTTTTCTTTTTTTGTGAAGGGCTTGTACAGCCAAATGGCTGTACCTTTTGGTATCCCAAAAATAGACATCCATTCACATTGTCAATGAAAATGTGTAGTACGTCTTAGTCTAAAATGGTAGGAAAAGTTCGATATCAATACACACTTACTGCAATCAACACGAATAAGTAGGAAAAGTACGATATCAAGACATGTTACAATCAACATAATGTCACGATCATATAAAATTACATGCGAAATGTTTGTCGCCAAAACGACACATCAACATCATCATTATTGAAGCTGCATGCAGATTGCAATGTACAAATCACTTAAGGAGAAACACTCAACTCAAATGACTCCCATTAAAAGATAGGGAACATGTACACTATAGGGACAAAATCATCACTCCCTCAAATAGTGAACTAGAAAGCAAAACCATAATGAAGAGTTTTAAACAATATGTAACCTTGATCGTGTGCAATCAACAATGACCATTTAATAGTTTATACAGTTGATCTGTAACGGTCAAGTAATTATCATCGACGATCAAAATTTGATTTAACGGTTACACGACCGAAAAGCAATTATATAACGTCGTAGATACCACTGAGGAGCACCAGAGAGTCAGCGACCGTTGCAGTTCCACCAGAAAGGGACCCACCAAAGACCATATCCTCCTCCGTCGTCCACGGCGGCGCGTACGCCCACTCCTCCGAGTCAACCCACACGAACTCGCCCCTCGACTCGGCCGACTCATCATCCCCATCATCCAATCTCGGCAACTCGATTATCTGACTCAACTCATCCTCCGCTTCCTCCGAACACGACGACGAAGAAGAACCAAACACCATCGCCACCTCCATCGCCGCCGCCTTGGTCGCCGCCGCCTGGACATCACGCGCCGAACTGGACGCCGGGCGGGGCAACGACTCCGCCAGTTCCGGAAAATTGAGGATCGCGGACTCGCCTTTTATACATATAGCAGCCGCGTCGTGTGCACGCGCCGCCATTTCTGGACTGGCGAATGTGCCGAGCCAGATACGGGATTTCTTCCTCGGTTCGCGGATTTCGGACACCCATTTGCCCCACGCGCGCATCCGGACTCCCCTGTAGACCGGGTGGCGGCTGCTCATCATGTCTCCGTTTCGACGCTTCTTGGAGGAGGAGTCGGGGTGGCGCGTGGGGGAGATTGAGAGGGAGATGAGGGGAGATGAGGGTGACCCGGATGGTGAATTGGGGGGATTTGATTGCCCAGATGAGGAGGTGGTGGATTCGATAAGGGGTGGTGATGAGTTTTGGGGTTCTGTCCCCATGGATGAGTGTGGGAATTGGAGTGTGTGAGCTAAAGGGTGAGTGTGGTGTATATATAGTTCAGGGAAGAGTTGTGAGTACTGAGTAATCGTAGAAATCTAAAGCTGGTTTCACCCTGGAGATTATTTCTACCTTGTTTATTTAAAAGGAAATCTGGAAGAATTTTTCTTTCGTCTATCAAATAGTCCGCAAACATGATTGCAGATCTTTTAAATCGATAATTGTCGATAGCTTACCACATTAAGACAGCCCCGCATCCAATAAATTTTAATTCTCTGATCTCTTTTCGCATTGGAGGATGAGTCTTCTTATATTTGGACATTATATATCGACTAATATATAGAAGGAAAAAAAAAACATATTTATATAATCCTGTCAAATATAGAAGATGAGAAGAACATCTTTTTATTGATTGATGAAACTCAAAATTATTTATATTACATATAAAATTCTACGGTATATTATTTATTATCATGCTTTATGTTAATTTAAAGATCTATTATATTTCAAAAATCATCGATCTGATCTTTATATGTCATCCAAATCAATGTCCATGCTTAAAATTTGGACGGCATGAATACTTACATAAATGTTTTATCATGACACTAACGGTATTCCGCATAAGATCCACGAAGTTAATTAAGTTTAGTGGATGGATGACGTGTGGGGTTTTTGCATTGAAAGGAACATTCTAACAGAAAAAGATACGAATGATGTGGCAGTCAGATTTTGGCTTTTGATTTGTCGGAATCTTATTAGCAGCATTCTTTGACGACGAAGATTTCATGTTCTTTGCAAGGGCGCTGCTAATCATCCTGAACTCACCCCCCATGGGATCTATTTTTTTTCTTCTTCAATTTTCCAATTTGTTTTTTATTCTATAATATTTAAAATGATTTATAATTTTTAATATATATATCAAATATTAAAAATAAATATATATTTGAACTGTACATATCAATATCTACAAAATAAGATCAATATTGCATATAAAAAAATTCATTACGTTATAAATAAATACATATTAATAATGCTTAAACACATACAAATTTTATCCTATTCAATCGTTCCTTCAAAATATTATCTATCGCATGGATTAATATTCATCACTTCATTCTACAATTGAAGACGAACTGCATAACTATCGACCCATTCTCGAGCTGCATTGGATGTGTTTTCCATCAGCATCTCGGGATTGGAGATATATGATTGAACAAAATAATTTCCGACATAGACAATACCTATTTCACGATATTCCTGGACTTCAGTCGGAGGGGAGTTCAATGACAAATGCGTAAAATAAGCCGAAATATTTGCATCAAATGTATGCAATATAATATTATACCTTGAAACAAAGCTGACAAGATTGAAATCCGAAAAAATTGAAGAAAATGAAATATATTATAATCTGATATATTTCAATATTTTTAAGAAATATATTTTTTATATTTAATATTAGTCTTGTTTTATAGATATTAGTATATAGATTTCAAATATGTATTTATTTTTAATGTTTGATATATATATATAAATAATTTTAAATATTATATAAAAAGGTAATTTGAGAAATGAGAAAAAAAAAATGGAACCCATGTGGGATGAGTTCGGAGCGATTAGCAATTTCCTCTTTGTAATTAGTGCTCTTGCTCCCATTGGGTATGTTTAAATATCGACATTGGTTATTGCAAATGGTCCTTTAAGTGCAACTCCAATTATCTGAAAGCTTATATGGTCAGTACTATTATACCATGCCGCAAACTGCTGCCGACTGGGAGTTGTTGCTTCGTCTATGTCTTTTTTGATCTGCGGGATTAATATTGATATTTTCTCTATCCTAATATTTTTATAATATTTTAATTTTTTATTATTTTCGAGATCAAATTTGACACATATTATACGACGATCAAATATAATTTTTTTTATAAATTTATCATAAAATATCAATAATTATATAAATTACGTACTTCAACTTAATATATATCGAATAAAACTTTGTATCCATGAATATGAAATACTATAAAATATCTATATATTATAAAAATTATATGATAGAGAGAGTACTTGGTAAGCATGATGTTAAGAACCCGTGTTGGTTGGATAAAAATAGTCACTACCAAAAATTTATAGAATTCGTGTAAAATCAATGATTGAATATGAGATATTTGTGAATGACTTCACGACATTGATTAACGTTAGCCTTTCTCAAATCAATTAAATTAGGAAAAAAATACATGTAACCTCTTACATTTTCAATCTTTTGTATTTTATTTTTTTTAATTTTAAAAATAGATATATGTTCTTTGGGGTTTTCTTCTCAAAAAAAAATATTTTTTCAGAGAATCATGTACCAAAAAATCAAGATATTTACAAAAATAAGTATATGAATACTTATTTTTAAAATAAAAAAATAAAATATAAAAATTTGAAAACTCAAAAGATTAAATACTATTTTCCATTAAATTACTCGTACTGGTAAAAGAAAAATCTCAAATTTTCGTTTACGCTCATCAAATACCTATGAGAATGACAGGTCAACATTTATGACCGTTGGGGCGCATCTAAAAGAGCCTTTGTTTGGCCGTTGGACACCAAACGTTGTTTCTTGTGTACATCTTTTCCCGTGTCTGATTATGATCAGTCGTTGAACAGTTTCACCATTTTCGGACACAAATGATAAACAGCACTTTTTTTACGAAAATATGGGGGCTGCTGCCAGCTGCCTGCTACCATTACCAAGTTGTCTAAGATTCTACCACACTGTGAGTCTGTCATTGCATACATACTTCAATATTATTTTCATCTTATAATTATTATAATATTTTTTATATTATTCAATATATAATTTAAGAAGATTCATTATTAATCAAAAGAACACGATTGAAATTTTTTATTGATTCATAATTATAATGCTTAACGTTTATTATCATTAATTTTTCATAATATTTTCTCAAAAAACGACATTTGATTATCTCGCAACATCTTTCAAACTTTCTGTCGTCATACGTGTCCGATCAAAATAATACAATCCTTTTGGGACGGAGAAAATATTTGATATTCAACACATAATTTGAAGAATTTCGCCACTCATCTAAACGACACGATTGAAATTTTCTATTGGTTTACGGTTATAATACGTAACATTTATTATCATTAATGTTTCACAGCATTTTCTCAAAAAACGACGTTTGATCGTCCCGCAACACCGTTCAAACCTGTTGTCGTCATGTGTGTCCGGTCAAAATAGTACAATCCTTTTGGGATGGAAAGAGTATTCGATATTCCTACCATTTCATAACAAATGCTTCCTCCATCCCAAAAAAATTGACACACATATGTATTTCGTTTTCATATTAAATCACGTATGATCGTCCCCCAATATATATTATGTTGAAGTAACTAACTTACACAATAATTGATGTTTCATGATAAATTTATAAAAAAGTACGTTTGATCGTCGTTGGACGTATGTCAAACTTTATATCGATACGTATATAAAATCAATCTGTGTTATCTTTTTCAGGACAGAAGGAGAACGACATTTAGTAAAAATCATTATTAAATATGTATTTTGATGAGTTCATCGTACATAACTTATAACAAATTTGCTTAAAATAAATATTTCATTGTCTTGTGATGATTGATGCGCATCAAAATTTGTCTCAAAAACCCTCAAATTATACCATTGCGTTCTCTGCGTGGAACAACATAAGGAGGAAAAAAAAAAATTAGTTTAACATTACGTACAATAGACTACCTATTTTTGGTAAAATCTTGAGCCCCCTACGCTAGATTTTGGGACCATTTTCAAGCTGCTATTACTAATAGCATCCTACAATTTCGCAAATCTTTGTTTCTTTTTAAAGTGATGATAATCTATCAGTTAAGTTAACGGTGAGTGTTCTAACATCAATTCAAGATTTTTAACGGAGTAGAGGAATGCATATCAATGCCTCTATATTTTAATAAACCTTGAACAACCTTACAAATTCCAACCTAAGTCATTTAACTCTTGCACGTGAGTGAACATACGATCTGTTGGAAGTCATTTTCGATGTATAGTTGTATGGCATTGATAGAGTCATAAATAGTGTTATACTTTTTGTTGTTTAAATTAAATTAACATAGAACCTCATCTCTTTTTCTTTTCTTTTCTTTTTTTTTTTTTGGGAAAGAGAAACCTCATCAAGAATTAAGTTTATGCATATACATAGAAAAAATCATTGATGATACAACAGCAGTCATGCTGATTGTTACAAACTACATCACTTCTTTTCATAAACTGCATTTTTTTTATTATGAATTACAGCTTAAATGATAAAAAATAATGTGGTTCACAATATAATAAGATACACTTCACGAAAAGAAGAGATGCAGTTTGCAACAGCCAATATGACTAGTGTCGCAGCACCAAAATCGCACCCCTATAGCGAAACATCAAAATCGCATCTCTATATAGCACAACATTCATCAAATTCTTATATTTTATTTTTGAAAAAAGGTCTTTTGCTTTCTTATGTATACTTTCTGACCACTCATGCCACGTCTCAATTGGTAACATGTCAAGGTTAATATCCCAAAAGATAAAAAATGTAGGGATTGTTTGTTATCGTTATTTAAAATTATGAAAATAAAAATCAATAAAAATTAAAATAATTTCAACAAAATCCAAAAATATTTTATAAAATAAAACGATTCTTGGTAAGAGAATTTTTTAATATTGTACTAAGATGAAAAAAAACTGAAACTAAAAATCAAATTTTCTAATTTTTTATTTTTAGAATTTGTTTCATTCGTTCAAAAAACAAAAATTAAAATGAAATATGTTCATTTCATCGGTCACTGAAACGAAAATCAAAAATAAAAAATGATAACGATACTAAACACACCGTGCCTGAGTTCCTGTCGGAACGGACGATGAATCAATCAATATCGCTTAAATCAGCTCATAAAAGAGAGAGTTTCGAAACTGAGTACTCTGTATTCTCCTTGCACATACAAAACTCATGAATGTTTGTACACTGTTCGTGTTGTATACACACTCTTGGTCTATTTTTTATGTTTTGATAGTATATTGGCTGTTTGTATACATACAGATGGAATGTCCGTACTGTTTTGGTATATGTTGGCGCTCTACCCAAAAACAGCCTGCCTCTGTTATATTTATTTAGTAAATGCTTCTGAGAATCCTTTTAAGTTGTCTTGATGAGTTCTTTTTTGCTGTTACTTTTGTAGTTGTCAAGACAAGAAACATTAAGAGTTTTCCGAAGACGTGCGCAAAGTCATTTGGACTCCGCATCACCAAACCAAGTGCAAGAGCCACCAACTTTGTTCTTGTCTGCTGGTACAGCAAATGTGGTGGACAATCAAATACTGTTAAACCCTCATAGTTCCAACGGCTTGTCAGACCAACCCCCGGAGTCTTCCGCCTCTTCATCGATTATTACCGATGAAACAGGGAATCCACTTGCACAATTCAAACTTGATCCCAATGGGTTGCGGTAATGCACTGGATACATGTGACTCTGATTTGATTTGGTTCTTTGGTGTGGCTTGCAAGATGATCGCAGCTGTGTAAACAATGTTTCGTTTGTTCGGTGTTGAGCTCTGAAATGCATATGTTTAACTGTTTTGTTTGTTTGTTTTCATCCTAGGTTGTCCAATGCTAGTTATGTTAACACATGACTTTGTAGTTTGTCACTTACAGGATAAAGATAGTCTTTACAAGTTGTTGTGGGACATGATCGTTGCTTATCTGTTCATTTAATACTAGTTACCTGTTCCATGTTTTGCTTAAATATATCTTAGATACCCTCTAATCTTTGATGTTCAGATTCACTAACTATAAGGTTGTATCCGCGGTGGGAGATGCGATAAAGAGCTATTACAATGGTCCATATACATGTTGGACGCGTCTACCCGCACATGATCGACATATGATTTGGAAGCATTTCAGTGTAAGTATTCCATTCCTGCTTAATCTATTTTCAATTACAGTAGCTGTGGCTGTTGCATTTGATCTTGATCTTCCTCACACTCTTCCTATTATCAATCCATTACCGATGAAGATGTGCTTCTTCTATATCTTGGAGGTCTGACATTGCTTGGTTGTTTGACATTGCTTGGTGGTCTCACATTGGCTGTATGAAACTCCTTGTTTATTTTGTTCTGAGTTAAACTGTCAAGCACATGATTGCATTTTTTTTCTAAATACAGAATGTATTTTTTGATAACAGCCCTAGGATAAATATGAAACAAAAAGGTGCATACAAGCAAAGGGTTCCTGATTACAATTGCATATTTCGATTTGAACCACTTGATTGTGCATTCCCTGTTCCACTTGATGAAGCCATATACTTAGATGATGGATCAATGGGATTTTTGTAAGTCCTTACATTATGACCAGTCTTAAGGCATCTTTGACATGTCATAGAAGCACATGGCCTACTTGCTTTTGTCCTATTGCTTAATCACCTTGCAGGCAAAATTCAAATGGGATGCAGAGCATGCACAAGCGGTCTTTATCGAGTTCAAGCGTAAGCGCATGAAGCGTTTAACGGACACTGCAAATAACGCAGCAAAGCGTCCGGCGTATCATTTGCCATCATGGTTATCGCCTGAGGTACATGCCGCTTTTCCTCAAGCCCATTCCGATCCCAATTTTGAGAAAAAATCAATTGTCGGTAAAGCAAACAGGAGAAAGCTAGGCGACGGAGTCGAAACTCATTACCAAGGTTCCATGTCCACTACGGAGCTTGTGAAAAAAATGGTTAGTTCTTACCGCCCCTTGTTCTATTTGCGTCGAATGCTTTTATTATCAACACTATCTAGGCACATCATTGATTCACATGTTTTCCACTAAATACTACCAATTTGATGTAAAAGGTTTGTATATCTTACTTCCAAGAATCCCTAGGAATATCGTTTGGAGCATAAAATTGCCACAACCTTTATAGATGTGACTGCTTTTAGACGAAAAACAGAATCCAAAAGCAGCTGATGTAGATGTACTTCTGTAAATCATTCTTCCTTTACTATAAACTGCTGACATGTTTAGGTTCATTTACTTTTTTGGTTTAGACGGAAGAATTAGGCCGTGTTTCACATTGTCCGAGGTCTACTTACGAGCTAGATCAAAGAAACGAACTGAGGATTCAGACGAAGTGTTGTTTATCGATGACTGTTGTTCTCAAGCATGGGTATGTACTCGGAACTTTTTCTTACTGTTCCGACAAGTTGTGATTGTTTTGGTCCGATGTAAATGAATTTTTCTCGTTTATCGTCTACTTGAACACAATGATTTTGGGTCCAATAATACATTGTTTTTGGATTTCCGATGCCCTGCCTTTTTTTGGATTGCGATCGTAAAAGAAGCCAGCAGAGTTAGTCTTGTAGTCTAACATTGTTTTTGTGATTGTTTTTAAATTCTTATGTCACTGTTATTCCTAACAAATTATTTCCTATTTTGCTCAATTATGTATTGCACCGTCATTGATGTGTCCATTGTTTTCAAAACTACAGGACAAGTTTCAAGAGTTAAAAACATTACAAGAGAATGGTGAGGGATCACAAGAAAGTGAGCGTAGTCCCCCCACGGAGACGGAGTTGTTCCTCGAAGCAACTGGCGGTTTC
>JAOVYX010018617.1:0-19848 GCA_035668315.1 Drosera spatulata
ACATGAAACTGTATATCTTTTTATTTAAGTTCGACTTATCATTAACTATTATTTTTAATAATATAATATACTTAAAAATTTAAGTTATTACAAAAGGAGGGAGAGGAAGGAGGGCTGGCCGGGGGAATGGGTGGCGCGGCTTTAGGCTGGCCGACGGCTACTGGCGGACGTGTGTGGTGGTGATGGCTGGCTGAGCAGGAGGGGAGAAGAATGGAAAGGGGAAGAGGTGGGGGAAATCGAGGAGGAAAAAGGGAAGAATATGAAGGCAAAGGATAAGGGTGGGGATAGGGTACGCGTGGCAGCTCGTGATTGGTCAGATTGGCATAGTTTCGCATTTCATTATCCTTTAGAAATATATTTGGTAAAAAATTTTTTGTTAATCATCGAAATAAATATATCAAAATTTCCAGAATTTCATTACGATTTTATATTTTATAATTAAAATGATATTCTGGAAAACTAAATTTTCTCGATTTATTACATTACTACCAACTTTTAAAAAGTTTCGTCCTTGAAACTACGTAGCCTTGACTACCAACTTTTAAGAATCTATCAATCACCTTGGAATAGGTGAGGGTAGTGCGTTCGTATCATCTCTTCTGGTTCCCAGGTGGCTTCGGACACTTCGTTGTTCGACCAAAGAACTTTAACTAGAGCTATTGTTCAATGCTTCAAGACCTTCTCAGGACAGTCCAGTATCTCTTGTGGTCGTTCTTCATAAGTTAAATTTTTGTTCAACTCCATTGGTACGCGTTGGATGACATGACTTGGGTCGGTCAGATACTTCCTCAGTTGAGAGACATGGAATACGTTGTGTACTATTGACAAATTAGCTGCTGAAGCCAACCGATAGGCGAGCGTCCCCACTCTTTCTAGGACCTCGAAGGGGCCGATGTAGCGGGGGCTTAACTTTCCTCTCTTCCCGAACCTCATTACTCCCTTCGTTAGGGAGACTTTCAAAAAGACGTGATCGCCAATTTCAAATTCCAACGGTCGTCGTCTGTTATCCGCATAACTCTTCTGTCGATCTTGGGCTATCTTCATCCGGGATCTAATCAACTTGATCGTGTCGGCCATCTGTTGCACCATCTCGGGCCCTAGGGCCACCATGCCGTGAATGCCATCCCAGTGCACTGGCGATCGACATTTTCTACCGTATAATGCTTCGTATGTTGCCATGCCAATGGTAGCATGGAAGTTATTATTATAGGTGAACTCCATCAATGGTAGGTATGCGTCCCAACATCTCGTAAAGTCGAGTGCGCATGCTCGTAGCATGTCCTCCAGCGTCTGTATAGTCCTCTCTGTCTGACCATCCGTTGCTAGATGAAAAGCTGTGCTGAAATTCAGACGTGTCCCGTATGCCTCCTGTATGCCCTCCCAGAATCGCGATTGAAATCTAGCATCTCTATCTGAAATGATGGAACTAGGTACGTCATGTAGCCTAACAATTTCGTTCACATGTAATTCTGCCAGTCGCCTAATGTTCCACGTCTTCTTGATGGGCAAGAAATGTGCGGATTTAGTCAGTCTGTCCACGATGACCCAAATCGAGTTCTTACCCTCAGTAGTCGTGGGAAGTCCGGTGATAAAATCCATGGATATTGACTCCCATTTTTATGTGAGAATTTCCAAGGGTTGGAGTAATCCCCGGGGTCACTGGTGTTCAATCTTAACTTGTTGGCACGTGAGGCATCTTGACATGAATTCTACTATCTCTCTCTTCATATTGCCCCACCAAAAGTTCCGTCTCAAGTCTTGATACATCTTGTTACCTGCAAGGTGGATGGAGTATGGCGTCTGGTGTGCCTCCTCCATGATTCTTCTCTTTAGCTCTGGATCACTAGGCACGCGCAACCGTCCCTGAAATTATATGGCACCGTCTTCATGAATCATGAACCCTGGGGCCTTCTCTAAGTAAATTTCGTTCCTTATCCTCTGCATTGATTCGTCAGTCCCCTGAGTCCAAACTATCTCTTCTCGTAAGGTCGACTGAATCTATAAGCTCATCATCACCCCTTCCAGAGATGGTATTCGAATCTCTATCCCCAGCTTGTTGAAATCATCGATCAGTTCGACCTCTGTGATTCTTAGCATTTGTAGACTACCCTCTGCTCTACGGACCTTCCTACTCAGTGCGTCTGCCACTACATTGGCCTTGCCTGGGTGATACTGAATGTCCAGGTCATAGTCTTTTATCAGCTCTAACCATCTTCGTTGTCGCATGTTCAGCTTCTTTTGAGTAAAGATGTACTTCAGGCTTCAGTGATCAATGTAAACCTAACATGTGACTCCATATAAATAGTGTCGCTAGATCTTGAGGGCGAATACTATAGCAACCAATTCCAGGTCATGTGTCGGGTAATTCACCTCATAGGGCTTTAGATGTCTTGATGCGTACGCAATTACCTTACCGTGTTGCATCAACACACACTCAAGACCTTGTATGGAGGCATCGCTGTAGACGCAAAATCCTTCCTCACCCGCTGGAAGGCCAAGGACCGGTGCTGTAGTTAGGCATCTCTTCAGTTCTTGAAATGCCGCTTCACATCTGTCTGTCCAAAAAAACTTTAAGGATTTGCAGGTCAGATTCATCAAGGACAGGGCTACCTTGGAAAAATCCTTGACAAATTGACGATAGTACCCCGCCAATCCGATGAAGCTCCGAACTTCGATTGCGTTGGTCGGTCTGGCCCACTCCGTAACTACTTCTATCTTTTTTGAATCGACCCTGATACCTTCCCCGGAAGCCACTCGCCCGAGGAATGTGACCTCTTCCAGCCAGAACTCACACTTCTTCAACTTGGCGTACAACTGGTGGTTTCATAATGTTTCCAGGACTATGCGTAGATGTACTTCATGATCTTGTATGGTTTTAGAGTAGACTAGGATGTCAATATAAACCACAACAAATTGATAGAGGTATGGATGGAAGATTTGATTCATCAAATCCATGAACGCTGATGGAGCATTCATAAGCCCAAAAGCCATCACTAGAAATTCATAGTGCCCATAACGTGTGCGAAATGCCGTTTTGGAAATGTCGCTACGTCGAATGCGTAGCTGATGATACCCCGACCGAAGATCGATCTTAAGGTAGATGACTGCTCCTTGTAACTGGTCAAATAGATCAACAATCCGAGGTAGTGGGTATCGATTCCTAATCGTAATTTTATTAAGTTCACGATAATCGGCACATAACCTCATACTCCCGTCCTTCTTCTTCACAAAAAGTACCGGTGCTCCCCACGGTGAGACGCTGGATTGTACATATCCCTTCCGTAGTAATTCCTCTAACTGCTTTTTCAGCTCCTTCAGCTCTGCTGGGGCCATTTCTATAGGGTGCTTTAGACACTGGAGCTACGCCTGGTATTAAGTCAATGCCAAAATCGATTTCTCGATAGGGTGGCATTCTCGGGATATCCTCCGAAAACACGTCTACATATTCTCTTACAATGGGTATTACGAAGATATCTATTCCCGTCTCGGACGATGTCTTGAGACTACACAGATAGCCTCGACATCCCTTACGTAGAAGTTTTTGCGCAGATAATGCCGATACTAGCCGTAGTTCAGATTTCGAGCCCTCTCCATGGAAGGCAATCTTCCCACCCTTGGGACTCTTCGGATGAATGAGTTTCTTCTCACAGTCAATGATTGCCTTATGTGTTTTTAGCCAGTCCATTCCCAAAATCACGTCGAAACGATGAAGATGAAACTAGATCAGGTCAACTGAAAATTCTCCACCTTCTATCACTATCGGGGCCTGAGGGATGTGACTCGTGCACTATATGATGTCACCATTGGGTAACCCAATATGGATCATCTTGTACATATTAATGGTTGTGATGTCGTGGCCTTCCATGAATGGCGTAGATATGAACGAGTGGGTGGCACCTGAGTCAAACAAGGCATAAATAGACTGAGATAATAAATGGATGTTACTCGTCACGGCGGCGCCACTCTGTTGTGCAGCCTGCTGTTCCATCATGAACACTCTACCACCTGGCCTGTTGCCGGATCTCGCCGTTTACATACTTGACGGTCCCGGACGAGACCCTGAGATAGCCCCTCTAGAGCAGGACGGAGCAGCAGACGCATTCCTAGGACAATCGTCGCTTCTATGACCGGTCTCCCCACAGGTGAAGCAGGAGAGAATCCTAGTACGACAGTCTCGGGTGAAGTGCCCTTCCTTGCCGTACTTATAACATCCGGTGAAGCCAGTGGGGTAACGCTGCGGTCCCGAGTCAGTACGCTGACTGCCTCCCGGGCTCAATGGGGATCCAAACTGCTGGTTGGGCTATCCTCGAAATCTCTTGGGCGACCTATCGTAGGATAAGATGTTGCTCTGTGATGATCTCTGTAGGGGGTGAGCTGTTTTCTGACCCAGAGTAGGAAGACTGGCGGAGATGCTTCCCCATTCTGTTTCCTTGTAAGGTACGTCGTTCCTCATCTTCTTCATAGAAGCTCTGCTCCTGGTTGAGCACCGCTTCGTACATGTCCTGGTAGGTGGTGAAATTCATGGTTGCTATGGCTGATTTCAGCCTCAAGTTGAGGCCCCCTACGGAATTGGCTCTTCTTCTTTTTCTCTCTATGATAAAATGCTGGCACGAAACGTAGGAGTTTTGTGAACTCCGGTGCGTATGCTATCACTGTCATATCCCCTTGTTGTAGAGTGATCAGTTCATCTTCCTCACGCTCCTGTAACTACTCGGGATAATACCTGTTCCGGAGTAGTTGAGTGAATCTCATCCAATCGAACCTTGGGGCTAGGGTGCGGTCTTCCACGGTATGCCACCAAGAATCTGCCCCCCGTCGGAGGTAGTAAATGGCATAGTTTATCCACCAATGTTTTGGACAGTAGCAGCAAATAACTTCTCGAATTCTCTAATCCACTCCTCCAGAAGAGTGGGGTCACCCTTCCAAGTGAACCGCGGCGGATTGAGTGCATTGATATTCCAGAACATTACATCCCGATTTTCTGTAGGTTGAGGGCCTCGATTCCTAGCGCTGTCCTCGGGAGCCCCTCGCTCGGGATTGTCTGTGAGCTCTGTCTGAAAGGGCGGGGACCTCCGATGAGTCAACACCATACTGATGATAAGGATCCATCGATGATAAGGATCCATCGATGATAAGGATCCATACAGAAGACATGACTTGGAAAAATATTTATCACGTTTTATGGGTCCACCATAATGTGGCCCCATCCCGTCCGCAACTACTCTCTTAGTTCGCACACGCGCCTGAAACAGATCTTAGGTACAATTATTACATTTTTGGACTTATAGAGTCCACATTAACATGGTCTCATAGAGTCCACACCTAAATCATTTAGTTCGCACACAATGTCCTTTTGGATTTATTATACATGATTCATCGAGAATCCCGCTTATAGGTGATATTGCATAGTTTCGCCGCTTATCACCATGTCGGCATAAATCTCATTGAATATTTCATCAAAGCCCACTCGCCATTTTCCATCCTCAAGGTACTTCTCATTTGGCTTTCCATCTATGAGCAGATCTGCATACGCTTCTCGAAATGCCCTAAACTCTTCTTGAGGAAGAGACTTCAGTAGGATCTTGGGCTGAAAGACCAGGCATTTAAAACATCCATTCAGATCAGCAGCTTTTGGCAGGAAGTGGCTACGGACTCAGTCGATGTGCTCACACGGCATGGTCCTAGGGTGATAACGGGGTGTCATTTCCAGTATGTCATCCACTTCCAATTCGATGGTATTACTCATTCTGCAACATCACAACGAAGCACATGCTCAATTAGTGTACTTAAACTAGTTGAAACTTATAATACTTTCGTCCATGCGTTTTTATTTTTATGCTTTCTCTAGGTCCTTTGTAAACCCATGGCTCTGATACCATTCTGTAACGCCACGACATTTTGGTAACTTATAAGCACGTGACGTCACTGTCGCTACAGACAGGAGTCCATAGCAAGGCAAATTTATAACAAGGTTTACGTAAGAGAACATAAGAGAAAGCAATTATAAATGCAGTATCATCATGCACAACTCAGTCCACAGTTATGTTTCCTACATAGGTTATTATACAACCTCAATACCGCACCTAAGTAATGACAGAGCGCAATGGTCGATTATACAATCATCCATAGTTGGGTCATAAGGCTCAAATACTGCCATACATTATAAATAATACATATAATACAAGAGAGCCTCGTCCTAGTGCAACTACTCGGATGCCTCGTCCTCCTCACTTGAATCTAGTCAAGAAACAAAACAAAGAAGCAAGAAAACCCATGAGAAAATATTCGCTCAGTAGACCCCGGGTACTGCCATAGGTTGAAAGTCACGTGCTATTACCCTGACATCTGCTACAGCACGTCATACTTGGCAGTATATTAAAACCTCTTTTCTTATTATCATTCTTATTTGACCTCGACCATTCCATCATCCTTTATTTATGATCCAACCATGTTCTATTCCATCATGCTTTCAAATTAGTATTATTTACTATCACTGCAACACGTACTACAGTGATATTAACTTCACTGTTAGACCCCACCACGAATGATAGAGAAGGCTTTTTCCTTTCTCTTTTCCCAATGCGACCCGAGAGTCATCGAAGGGGCATCCGTCCCTTACCAATGCGACCAGAGAACCCTTGAAGGGGCATCCGCCCCTTACCAATGCGACCAGAGAACCCTAGAAGGGTATCCGTCCCCTCTCAATGCGACCAGAGAATCATCGAAGGGGCATCCGTCCCTAACCAATGCGACCAAGGAACCATCGAAGGGGCATCCGCCCCTTACCAATATGACTAGGGAACCATCGAAGGGGCATCCCTCCCTTACCAATGCGACCAGAGAACCCTCGAAGGGTATCCGTCCCATCTCAATGCGACAAGAGAACCATCAAAGGGACATCCGTCCTTTACCAATGCGACCAGGGAACCATCGATGGGGCATCCGTCCCTTATCAATGCGACCAGAGAGCCCTCAAAGGGCATCCGCCTCTCATCAATGCGACCATTGATATATCACGGAACTCACTTCCCTGAACCCAGTCAATCACAGTTTAATTCCCGTATCCAGTACGACCACACTCGGAAAGGAAGGAACTAACCTTCTTCCTCCCTCAACCATATCCCGTTAATTTGTATTATGGTATTCATTGATTATTTCATTATAATAAGTACACGCTTAATTATAATTACACTCGTATCGTATTATCGTATAATCATTACACAAACAGTGATCTTCAATCCATACGGTTACCCCATACATTACCATCATCTCCTAAACTCACTGCAATCTGTGATCATTGTCTCAGTCTGGTCCCAAACTCCATCAATTCACATCATCAATCCATCCCATACACATCACATGTCCATATAGATTTCACATGGGTATTCGGAGATGGTTGGGTTACCTCATGCGGGAGAAGAGAGGAGCGGGATAGATGGCTGATGGCGACAAAGACGTCGGGCTGTTGGCGGCGACCAGAGCGGGTTGCAATGGCGGCGTTTGGGAGGCGGCTGGCGATGGCTGGGCAGAGACGACTAGCAGTGGCGTCTGGTGGGGTCGGTGCGGCGACTAACGACTGGAGTAGCGGCGACGACGGTCTGGGCAGTTAGGGCAGCGGCGGCGACGGTGGAGGCAACGATGTCGGGGCGGCGTCGGGCGACGAGATTGGTCGGCAGTGGCTTGGTGGCAGGCTGGCTGGCTGGCTGGGCGAGGGAGGGAGAGGAAGAAGCGTTGGCCGGGGAAATGGGTGGAGCGACTGTGGGCTGGCTGGCGGCGGGGTTGCGTCGGGGCGGCTGTTGCGAGATGGCGGAGGTGTGTGGTAGTGATGGGTGGCTGAGGAGGAGAGGAGAAGAATGGAAAGGGGAGGAGGTGGGGGAAATCAGGGAGGAAAAAGGGAAGAAGATAAGGGGAAAGGATAAGGGAGAGGATAGGATACACGTGGCAGCTCGTGATTGATCGGATTGGTATAGTTTCGGAATTCATATCCTTTAGAAATATATTTGGTAAAATTATTTTCTTTAATTGTCAAAGTAAATATATCAAAATTTCTAGAATTTAGTTACGATTCTATATTTATAGTTAAAATGATATTCTGAAAAACTAAATTTTCTCGATTTATTACAGTACAAAATCATCAAGTGAAATAGATTGACCATCAAAATATGTTTTATTATTATTATTTTTCAACTTTATATCTTCAAATTTATCATAGTCAAGTTCAAAAACTTTTTCGTTCACTTCATCAAGTCTTAACCTTTAATATTTCCTCTTCCAACTGATCTTCTGATTGAGCTTCTTATTCTAAACTCTCTAATTCCATAATTTCATCATCACTTTCACTTAAAATGAATTCTTTAGATTTTTTAAGATGATCAAATTGATGTTTCATTTCGTTCGAAACTAGAGTTTTCAATTGGCTCATTTCAAGAGTAAGTTGACTGGCTTGACTTTTCAACTTTTTCATGCTAGAGATATCATCTTGAGAATAAAATGAACATGAGGCAGTGGAGTTATTCAATTTTGTAAGGAATTTAATGAAATTTTCAAAATATTAACACTATCAAGAAAATTCACATTGATTTTTCACTTTCTTCTTTATCATCATATTCAATAAAATACTCATGAGACAAATTAAATTCATTGACAGAACCATCCTCAAATTGATTTTGACTAAAACTCTCAATTTTAGACAATTCTTCACCATTTTTATATGTGGCTAAATTCTCATTCTCTTATGATCGTTCAATTTCATAAAATGAATTAGTAAAACATGGAGTTTTTACTTCAATTGATTTAAGTTTGAGTGGATCAATTTGAATTTGCAAATCACTCCTAAGATCTTTAAGTTCTATTTCACGAATTCTAATTCCTTCTTAAATAATCCTAGTCTTGAGGATTGATTATGTGAATAGTAAAAAAAATGACTTTGCACAGGAAGATTAGAATATTCATCGGAATCATTAGGCATTAAGAAATTAATATCTTGATATCTTCCCATAATAATTTTGATGATCTAACCACCCACCATTATAGGATTGTAATAAGCATTATATCCATATTGTTGATGTGATGATTGTGAAAACATGTTAATTTGACTGGAATATCCATAAAATGAAAAAGTTGAGCAAATGTTTGATTGATGTTCCACATTAAAATGACTTTCACATGAACAATTATTATTCTAATTATTGCAAAATTGAACAACCAATTTTTCAATTTTATCTAACTTTGAAAGTTGAGAGTTATCCTTGGATTGATTATTCATAAGCATAAGATTGGTGATTATAAGCCATAATAAAAATCTATTTAAAATAAATTCAAAAACAACAATCTCACCAATTTTTTTTAAATTTAAAATAAAAAGAAAGTAAATTGAATAAAATAATATTTAGAAAAATAATAGAACTTCAAGTGACTAAAAAATAATATTGCACAATGTTACCGTCCCCGTCAACGACGTCAAAATTTGATGTGTCTTGTTACAGGCACGTCAAATTAGAATTTATATGAACTCACTTACGCTCTAAAAATATTAAAAGTAATATAGTAGCAGAAGTAAGTCGAACCTAGAGGGACGGTCGTAATACTATTTATTATTTTTCTAATCACTTTTAGGAACTATTAAAATAATGAAAACTAAGATTGGGGGGGGGGGGGGATTCTGTAGATGAAAGGAATGAAATCCTAATTAAACTAACTAAAACTAAGTAAATTGCTATGGAAATTGAATTAGGTTGTAAACTATTGAAAACAAACGAAACAAACTTTCATAACTCCATCTTAGCTTAGGGATTAAACATTGGTTGATTGTAGTTCGGATTTGTTAATGATTGGTTTGATTGTAATATGAGAGTCTCTTATATTACGTTCTTTAGAATGTTGATTACCAAAAGAAAATGTATTACCAACCTAACCAAACTAACCTAACTAACCTAACATACCAAAAGACAATGTATATGCCAAACTAATAAAGTGAATCAAATAAGGAACAAACAAAACATGAATCAATGGAAAGAGACGTTTTTTATCAATTCACATGCAAAAGGTTCTAATCACGTAATGACCATAAGATAATGTATCAAAACTTAATTAGTTGCTACTAATATGACCAAAAGAGAATGTATCAATAGCTAAATCAACCCATAGCAACATCTAAACAACTAAGTGAAATATAATCATAGAGCAAATCATGGTATAATCAATGTATGAAGTCATCTAGGTAGTCATTGTAGGTGAAAGAATGCATCAATTATGGTAAAGATCCAACCTTTAGCATCAATCATGTATAAAATGAATCTAGTTTTGCTAGTTTAGATAGATAATCTCATAATCCCATTACATAGGCTTCATTATTTGGTTTCCTATTAATAGATCTACTCACTCAAAGAAAATAATCATTAGAATCATCAATAAACCTGCAAACATCATCATCAAACTAAATGAGAATAGAGAGAACATGATAGTTACTTTACATAGACAATCTTCAATGGTTACAACTCAAATCCGAGGTAATCGAAGCGTAAACACCTTGATCCAATCTCCAAAGTGGCAAAAGAAAAGACGAAAGATGAAAAGTGATCTAATCTAAAGAGTCCCACCGTCAAAGACGGACAGAAATCTCTCCAAGAACGAATACAAAATGTGGTATTTATAAAAGAACTAATAACCCTTACAAAAATGAAGAAAATCTAGGGAAAATCTTCAATCAACTAGTCTTCGCGTAAGGGAAGTAGACTATTAGATCAACTTTCAAGGCTTTTAGTTCGACTAGCATGTGTTAAGCATATAACAAAGAGAAATTTTCTTAGTCTCATTCAGTAACTAGTGATTAGCTAATCTTCTTTCTCACCACTATATATAGAAAGATGATAAGGATAGATGCGTGAACGCGTAATTGAAACATTAGATTGGAAAATGCAATCGCCCTAAGAAAGAAGCTGGAATGCTGTGCAGAGCAGGTAGAAAGATCCCTAAGAGTAGGTATATATTTACTTATGCAGGTTAAGGCAATCCAAAGGACCTAGTCCAAAGAGAAGGAAGAAAATCTAGAAAAATCTTGTAAAATAACATCTGTCACGGCGTGACCACATGCATCATGGGCGTGACCACATGCATCACGGGCGTGACCATCGTGGTCTTCAAAAACTATGTGAGCACTGTCACGGCCGTGACGGATTCTGTTACGGATGTGACGGATTCTAAAATGGTCGAAAACAATATTTTTTCGCTCTGAACTCCGTCTTGATCAATGATATAACTTATGTAGTCTATATATCATTATAAAACACATCAAGTGACATCATTTTCAACTCCAAAATGGCCTTCAATCATCATGTATGTGTCGTTTAACTATTATGGATCATCCATGCTCAAAATTGCCTCAAACGCGTCCGTTTAGCTCCAAAACAACTCCAAGCGTCTTTCAGCATCAATGTCATCATCTAACGCACGTGAGCATCACCTGAAATCATCGAAATCATCTTCAAGGATCACCAAATCATCGCACTTCATTTCGATCATCTTTAAGCCTTTTTCATCCTTTTTGCACGAATCATCAAAAGCCGTTTTTCTCGGTCAAATATACAACAAAAATACACAAACCTAGTATCCAATATCCAAAACATAAACTAAACTAAAAACACAAAATAAAAGACTAAAACACAACAAATAAAAGGTTTAACATAAATAAAACGTGAGTGTTCTTACACATTTTTTCCTACAATAATTTTTTGATTGTTTTCTTTTCTTCTCAGGTGTGCTCCTGATTTCAGTTGAGCTCCTGGGTTTCTGCTAATGCTCGTGTCTTGATTGGTTGAGCTCTGCATGTGTGTGCTCCTGTCTTGATCAGTGGCAGTTTCCATAGATTGTTCTTGTTCTGTTGGTTGCTGATGGTTGAAAAGAGAGGAAAAGATAAAGGAAAGATGGATGAAGTACAAGTTACAGGGGGTAATCAGGATATTCTGAATAAGGAAGCCCCTTTTGATTTCTCACTATTGAAAGAATTCATGCTAACGATGGAGTCCAAAAATAAGAAATTAGAGGACATGAACAAGGCCTTACTTGCTAGAATTTCGTGTCTGGAAGCCAAGATTATTATTCTCTTGTCTCAGATTCCTGTTTAGGTCTTAGGACAATCTTCCGCTCATCCATATTATGATACTCATCCACCAACACAGACCATATATAACAAAAGAAAGTTTAGATCACATATAGGGATAAGGTCTAATACTCATCACATGTCACTCTTAGACAATGACTCGTCTTCTCACACTCCTTCTCTGGGAATAATCTCAGACTAATATCCATGAAAGGGTTGCTCCTGCACAACATCAGAGACAGACTAATCAGCAGTTGGGTACTGACTCACCTATAACTCAGCACTTACCTATGCTGGACTAGTGGGTATGGGGTATTTAGGAGGGATATTATTTGATGTGGTGGAATTGACAGTTGGCTTCGGGAAAGGAGTCTTAGAGTAATAATTGAATTTATTCTCAAACACCTGGATTCCCAAACACCACAGAACTCATTCATCTACATTCAAACCCCAAAATCACCTTATCAACATGCAACCTCCTCACAATCTTCGCCAAATTTCAACATCCAGTCATCGATCAATTTTCACTAACTACAAATCATAAATTCTTTACAATTCTTGTAAGATCCATAGGTACAATTTAGAGCGGAGGTGAGGAGATGAATAGATTGTTTTAAACTTTTCAGTATAATATAACGGAATATTTGATTTGAACACACTGATGATCTTTGCAGACTATCAAGGGTGTCTGCAGCAGAGATTTGTATTTTGAAAATTTGTCTCTGTTTGCTGTTTTAATTGATTTCTAATAGTTCTAAAAATATAAAGTAATGAAAAACAAGTAAACAACACAGGATTTATTCTGGTTCAGACACTCGTTATCAACTGACAAATGAGAATTTAGTCCAGTCTTTTCTTGATGATCAGTGTAGTCAATCCAAGAGATGAGTTCACTATCTTCTTATGTTTGACTTACAACACAACCCCTTTACAAGTTTGTCAACTTGTCAAAGATGAAGAACCTAAACCCTTTGTACAGATCCTTTGTTGGACTTTGTTGCAACCTCTGTTCTTCAATGCCGACTAGTGAACCCTCTTCTTCTCGTTCTTCCTCAATTTAGCTCACTATGAACAGCTTGAATTCATATTTGTTTTTCACACTTTGTAAGTTCAATTCTTCATCCAACAGCACTATTCCTTGAGCTCTTTGATCCCTTTTTATAGACTGAGGGAAGGAACCCGTGACTGTAACAGTTCTGATGTTGATAGCTTGTTACATGTGACTCCTTCACTGATGTTGACAGCTCATTTTATTCTGATCCTCGTACTATCGCTCCATACCAGATGGAGTGAAGATTTCTTTCTTAATGGGGAACTTGAGGAGGAGATCTCTATGGCTCAACCTTCGGGCTTCGTGGCCAGTGGGAGCCAACGAAACAAGGTTTGTCACTTATGGCGTTCCATTTATGGAATCAAGCAGTCTTTTAGACAATGGTTTCTTTACTTCCATCGAGCTATATTTGAGGCAAAGTTCATGATCGTGGAAGAAGACCATTGTGTGTATGTGAAGCACTCCAAGGAGAGTTTGCTCATATTGTCGCTCTATGCCGATGACATATTGATCATTGAAAATGATGAGGATAGCATTGTCACCACTCAGAAGTGGTTGTCCTCTCTATTTGAGATGAAGGACATGGGTGAGGCTCAATTTATCCTTGGGATAAAGATCGTTTGTGATCGATCAAAACGACTTCTTGGGATGTGTCAATAGATTTATATTGAAAAGGTCTTAGAGCGTTTTCACATGGATCAAGTCAAACCCATTGATACGCCATGTGACAAGAGTGCTACACTTTTCGATGATCATTGTCCCCACTCTGATGCAGAGACACATAAGATGTCTTCCATTCCTTATGCAAGTGCAGTCGGGAGTTTGATGTCCGTTATCTTGTGTACTAGACCCGATATATGCTTCGCGATATTGGTGAGTCGTTTTCAAAACGATCCCGATCTCGAGCATTAGAAGGCAGCGAAGCGTATTTTGAGGTATTTGCGGGCACTGTCGATTATATGCTATGCTTTCAAGAAGGAGAGTTTCGCATACGAGGATATGCTGACCCAAATTGGGCCGCCAACCCAGATAAATGCAAATCCACGTCAGCCTATGTGTTTATATTGAATGGTGGAGCTGTATCTTGGAGTAGTGAGAAGCAGACTTGCGTTGCTCTATCCACGATGGAGGCCGAGTACATTGCTTGCAGCGTAGTCGTGCAAGAGGCTGTTTGATTGAGAAGGTTCTTTGAGAGTTTGTTGAGCATAGAGAGCTCCAAACACATGGTTACATTGTATAGTGATAGCATGTCAGCCTTGCAATATGTTAAGAACCAAAGGACCATGACAATACGAAGCATATTAAGACAAGATATGACTTCATCAGAGATTTAGTGGAGCACAAGAAGGAGATTACATTAAAGTACTTAGCTAATGGCTTACTAAGCCAGCTGTTAGGGCTTCGTTTGCGGTCAAGTTCAAAACATGGGGCTTCGTAGGCCTTAGCCATACTCTTTTGGTATGTATTCTCTTCTTTTTGACATTGGAGACATTTAGTAATTAATGGACTTTTCAATTCATAATTCGTTTAAATCTTGTGGTATTATTTTTATTTGCTTGACATATATACAAAGACAAGTCGTAAGGCAAAAGACTAGCTCTCTCACTAAGCAACCTCATTGTGGCGCTGATGAGTAGTGAGTAAGGTTGAGACCAATTTGTCCATTTAGCCAAGGGCTAATTTATAAGTATGATTTGGGATCATTGGACTATGATTTGGTCGCCCTGAATGGGTTAGGATTAGGTCGATGGACCAAACATGGGTACTTCGTTCCAAGCCCACGTATGTCTTATTGGCTAGTCGGATTCGATGTCTATGATGAAAAATGCGGCGAAGGGTGATCAGAGAGTTGGAGTCGAGGGATGATCGTTTGAGGTATGATTTGTCCTAGGTCCGTATGGTGCAGAGTTTGATTTTATCTTAGACATGCACTCGAGGCACTCATTGGGATATTATGTGCTCGAGACTCCACCATAACATCTGTTCGTATCTAGACGTGCTTATGGCATTTAGCATGTAGAGGACTGATGGATGTCCTTGTTCCTATCTTTTAGTAAGATCTACGCGTTTTTCCATCCTTCTTCATTGGAGCGCATGATATGAAGCGGAGTTTTCCGTGTTGATGCTTTGATTATATTGCCTACGGCCATCATACATAAGTGCTCGGATTGGGGTACTTTTGGGAATGCCGCGATAAGCGAAATAGAATGATTGTGTTTGGTTAGATGCAATCTCCTGTTATCCATCCGTTGTATGCGAAATGGATTGATTGTGTTTGCCTAGATGTAAGTCTTCTGTTATGCATCCGTCGTATGCGGAGATTGCTTGCTCGGCGCCTATTAAAAGAGCACAATCTTGCAGCTAAGGATTTGGACCGTGCTGTGAGGAAGAGGCTTATGAGGAACATATCGGGTCAATTCTTGATGCGATAGTGACAGACTAGTGTGAATACGAGTTCCTATTTTCTTATGTGATGCGATATGTCTCATCTCTGTAGGGGATGGTAGTCATATTAGCCCCACTCTAGATTTCTCGTTCTGGTCGCACGCCTTATTTCTAAATATGAGGATTGACGCAAGATTTGAGATTTGAGCTTAAATATGGTTATGATGACTGATAGACATAGAGACTATGTGCATGTGAGTGGGAGATGCAAATTAAATTAAACAAAGATATGTGGCCCGTGGCTCATACGTTTATGTCATTTAATTATCTCAGATATATGTTTTAGATATTCCTGGAATATCTTAACTTACCGGATAAATAACTTATTCAAAAAATATCTTATCTTGCAACTTTCTAACTCTACAAATGTATATCATTTGGCTGGCCTATCATATACGTCAATCACACATATTCACATAAAGCTATCGAGCTCTTTCTACTCATTGCCTTATCCATTGTATCTAAGGTGTGGAATCTATACGTGTTGTTGAGTTATACTTTGGCGCACGTCACCAAACGAGATCTGTTCGTGAGATGACATCAAAGACTTCGCTTGGAGTTCATAATTACCTAATCAATCGAGTATTCGAACTTCGTTATTATTAAGATCGTCGATATACACATTATTCCAACACTGTTAATGCAGGTTATCTATTCTCCTATTCCTCTATGTACTAAAGCAACTCAAATCATCATCTGATGAATTTCCTGACTGGAGCAAATTTAGGCGGCTCATCCAAAGGTTGTTGGTCACGATACTCAAAAAAAGATATGTGCAGCACATAATTTCTAAACTTTTATAGTAGTACATATCATATAAGGGGTCTCGAAGAAAAGCATGCTTCCGTGTTTCGTCGTAAACCAAGTGCTTGTTTTTATTAAAATTTGAACTTTTCGAGTTAATAATTTCAAGGTTTGGTTCTGAAGTTGATTCCAACCCTATCATCCGATGCCCGATTCCCAACATAGATGATCTTGAGCAACAACCATCATCAGCCGGAACAAAAATATTACTCCCTCCATTCCAACAGAATTATAATTATTTTAGTTGACACGATAATTTATATATGTGTTGATTTTTGGTGTAACGATTAAATTATCCTTTGATTATTGTGAGTAAAACGAGGGAGAAAAAAAAAGAGGAAGAGAAAAAGTGACGGGATGAGTTGATGTGATATAAAAGTTTTCAAATAGGATAAAGTTGTAATTTAGTTGGTACGGTCCAATTTAGTATGTGTTGTAATTTTATTGGGATGGATGGAGTACATGGGAGCGAGTGAGTTTGAGTCACTCCACTCATTCTCAATTAAATTTGTGTTACAACCCTAGTGATTTAATATGTTATCAAAACTCATTAGGTCAAGTGACCCAACACTCCGTGCTATCCAAATGCATCTTTGTGTTTCAAGCCTAAAAAAAAAAAAAGAAAAAAAGCTTTCGTGCGAGGGGACATATTAAGAATATTTAACTATATCGTGTATGATGAAATACGATTTCGCTTTCGCTTTCGCTGAAGTCAAACCTTTAGATGTTATACGATTTTTTACTTTGAAAATCATGACTAGCTTTTCAAACATTATAGAGAAGTAATTTAGGAAAATTAAGTCGACTTATGGGTTGCATGATGGTTATGACCTTGAGGTCCCTAGGCCTCGTCCGATTTCTTTCGAATTTCCTTTAGGCCGACTTCCAATCTATATGAGCCTATTTGAAGCTAGCTTTCAATTCTCGATTCATGCATTTCTTGCATTTATTTTTGTCATTTAACCACGACCCAAACCATGTTTATTCCTAATTCAATTTGTCTGGTCATCTGATTTTTCATTTATGCTAAGAATGCTGGTGTGCTCGGTTAGATGCTACGGCCGACTTATTTTTTAAATGTTATCAAATCAACTACTTGGTTGATGAGGGTTGATATTATATTTCGGCTCGTCCTGGGTTTAAGTTTTTGATTGACATCCCTGACACCCTTAAGGGCTTAAAACCTCTTTCTATCTTGTGAAATCCACTTTTCTATGGTCGATCCCAACTCGAACGACCAAGGTGAATTTCACATCTGTAAGTAAAACAAAATTAGGTCGTGTTGGGGAGGAGAGTCTCAAGAAGTCGACGGAGTACCTAAAGGAAAATGGTCTGGTCGAGTTTTTTAACTTGGTCACCACTAAAACTCTTTGTGATCATCAATGTGGTATGTTGGATTCCCATTTCCTTACTTGCCGAGTTCTATCTGTCCTAACTTTGATCACTTTTTCTCCTTTTCAGTTTCGTACACTCCTTCGAATATGGCTCCGAGACTTGATCAACAAGCCCGACACATGGCTTAGAAGAAGGCGAAGGTCGTACCCCCTCCATGTGCTTCGAATAAGCCGACTACCGATGTGTCGAGGATGACTGCCTCCAATGATAAACCCATCTTTGTGGATGCGAGGTATTTCATGCCTCCCCTCTGAATACTGATGTCCTGAGTCCAACTGCCTCTCCGCCTCGAAGGCATAACAAACGTCCCAAGATGTCTTTTCCAGCTGCTTCCCTTGGACCTCATCCTGATGTAGGGACAATTATCGAGTTTGAGGAGGGGTGCTCTTATCAACCAACATGGAGGATTGATAGCTTGGCTACTACTAGCTCGGTCGAGACAAAACCCCAATTGATGCTTGAGTCTATATTCATTCCTATGACCTAGATACAATAACTGGCGAGGGTTATCGTATCTTATATCAAGTAAGAGGTAAGGGTCCTTTTCCCATTATTTTTATACATTCTTTGTATGTTAGTATTAACTTTCCCTTTTATTCTCTCCTCGTGTTCCCGATATGGTTACCAACTACCTCAGCCTTATTCCTAAGGCCAAGAATACGGTTGGAGAGGCGAAGCTATACAAACCAAAGGTTGCCGAATATGCCACCGTGAAGAAGTAATTAATATATGTCATGCTATCCGAAGGCAAGAAGGCTATTCTGGATCGAGCTGGAAGCCATGGATGAGCCCCTCAATGATGTGAAGGCGACTTTGAGTTGACTGACTCAAGTCAATGACAAACTCACTTTGGACTTCCACACTCTCCAAGATGACTTCGACTTTCACATGGCTTAAGCTCTTCAAGTCCGAATTGATGACGAAAGGATCTTCGTGGTGAAGGAATTCAAGGAATCAGCTAAATGCAAGGAAGAACTTGATAAGAGGTATGATGATGGGACGAAGAATGTTTTTCTTGAGTTTGCTCGCCGCCTTAGGAAGTACCCTGATCTTCTAGCTATCCAACTTTCGATCTCTGATCTTTCAAGTTGACCCCTTGACTGGGATAGACATTCTCCTCCCAAGACCGCTACTATTGAGGATGCCAAGGTCGGTTCAAGCTAGCCAGAGCCGCGGTAGAGGCAGTAGGACCTTCTGGGCCTTCAAATGAGCCTGAAGTAATTGAAGCCAGACTTGATGCTAAAACAAATATTTGAACTATTTTCTTTATTTATAATTTCCCTTTATTGAGGACTTGAGGCCAAGTCCGTGCCTTATTAGAACTCTATTTTGTAATCGGTTGACCAAACTTTGGTCTTTTATTTATTCTTGCTTTGGTTTTTTTTAATCTACTCATCGTACTTAGCGTTATAATTGGAAATTGTTAGCTGCTTCTTTACTTTTCTTTCCTCGTCCATCACTTTCGAATCTGAAGTCATGTTTAGATTCCTCTTTAAGTTAGAGATCATGTTGCGACTTGAATTTCTTAAGCCTTTTTCTTTTCCATCCACTTATGGGTGGTCGGCTTAAATGTCATCTTCAAGTTAGAGATCCTGTTTCGATTTGAATCTCTTAAGCCTTTTTCTTATGGATGATTTACTTAAGTGTTTTTCTCCAGGCCGGCTATCTTTTTACGGCCTGAAGCCCTTAAGTTTTCTCTCTCTTTTCCACCCACTTATGGGCGACCGACTTAAGTATTATCTCCAGACCAGAGGTCTTGTTTCGACCTGAATCTCTTAAGTCTTTTTCTCTTTTCACCTATTCTTGAAGTGATTGGCTTGGTATTTTCTCCAGGTCAGAGATCTTGTTCCGACCTGAATTCTCAAGCGGGGTTTCAACTTGGATCTTTTGACCTTGTTACTTCTCATTCAGCTTGAGTCCAAATATTATTGAAATATAGACATTGTTCATAAACGATAACGAAAAGTTAAAAAAAAAAAAAAAAGACTCCTAAAGGTAATAAAAATTTAAGTCGTCCGGGTTGAAGGTTCTCCCTCGTTGGGGGGGGGGGGGGGGG
>JAOVYX010018618.1:0-13923 GCA_035668315.1 Drosera spatulata
CTGCAAATAATGACCAGGGCAGTGGCCATGTCTTGATTAGCTTATTGAAAGTGCTTTCCAATATGCATGGTGGGTTGCTTTCTAGTATGCCATAATTTGGTGGAACTGTTAATGGCTGACTCTTCTTATCTAGGCGATTCTAGCGGTACATTATCTTCATCGTGGTATATAGTATGACTAAAGAGTTGAACTAATGTCTTGACAATATCTTGAACAAAACATAGCTCCACGTCTCCTTATTGTATCGCATTGCAATCTGTTCTCTTTCATGTTAACTATTGCTAGCTCCATGATTGGTATCATATGAGAATTTGACTATTTGTGCAGCAAACAAGCACGTCGTTACTGCCATCCAAGTTAAAAGTCTGGATTCAATCGGAGTCCCTGTTATAAAGTTGGCTTTTGGTTAATCTTGTTCCTTGTGTGAATATTGGTACTTCCTTTTGGTTTCGGGTATGACTGAGCAAAGCACTGATATAACTTGAGATATCTTGTTAATTGCAGCTAACAACAGATCAGATGAGACTACTGAACAGAATGTGGTTGCTAATCTCCTGAGAACACTTCCTAGCCAATCTGGGTTGCGTGGCATGAAATGTATACCTGGGCTGCCGCATGAATCCCCCAAATCCGCATCCGGCGAGATACCTGTTGGAAGTTCTGAGACCTCGTCAGCTTCTATGCCACAGGCTCTGCGGACAAGGCCCCCTGACCAACGCCATACAAAACTTGCTTCAGAGATTTCTACGAAAGCTAGTGACAGATCGGGGAACGGCCAAGTTGCTTCGTCTGAGAAGCCTGTCGTTATATCTCCCAACGATAGCCCTCCTACGCACTCAGAAGTCCAGGACAGTTGTACAGGCAGGGTGAAATTGAATAACTTTGACTTGAATGAGATATATGTGGACTCCGATGATGGGGTTGACGACTTGGAGAGGTCACCTGCGGGTGGGAATTCGGGAACTAGTTCTGTTGAATACCCTTCATACACCCAGCAAGATAGCCCGCCACAAGTTAGTGGGACATCGGATGCAGCTTCTGCTCGATCGCCTTCTAGTTCTAGTCAAGAAGCAGAGGTGCATCATTTTTATTCGTTCAATATTTTCCCTTAATCTCTCTATGTCACTTATCATGATTTACCTGAGTAGTCTCATGATGCATTATTTGTGCCCCTACCTAATTTCTTTTGGTCATATGCTTTATTTACAGAGCCGTACAGATCGAATAGTTTTCAAGTTATTTGGTAAAGAACCAAATGAATTTCCGATTCTTATGCGAGCTCAGGTACTCTTATGCTACATCACTGTGACATCCTTATTGGTAATCATTCTTATTCACACTGAGCTTGAATGAATTCTCTAATATGCAGATCCTTGACTGGCTTGCGCATAGTCCTACAGAAATTGAAAGTTATATCAGGCCTGGTTGTATTGTTTTGACTATTTATCTGCGGTTGTCCGAGCCCATTTGGGAAGAGGTATAGTTGACCGTGACCTAAACTGAACCGTGGGTTATTCGCTATGTTTAGCCATTTTAACCTTTTGTGTTTACTGATGTGTAGCTGTGCTCTGATCTGAGCTCAAGCTTAGCTCGACTTTGTGACTTCTCAAGTGGCACTTTCTGGTCAACTGGATGGGTCTGTATGAAGGTACCGCGTGGAATAGCTTTTGCATACGATGGTCTGTTTCCTTTTAACTCTTATTTATCTTTGTAGAAATGACATGCCAAGGCTGTTTTTGGTTTACGCTCTTGATGGTTTTGGTTCATTCAGGTTTGGTGGTGGCAGATACTCCCATACCTAATGGCCACGGTATTTTTAGTGGTGTTCTCAGTGTAAAACCGATAGCAGTGTCTTTCGCTGAACATGCCGAGTTTCAAATTACGGGTTATAACCTGTCCAGGTCCACCACAAGGTGCACGAGCTCATCCCTTGCTGTTGCTATTTTTCATTGTTAGAGGTGCCATACTTCTTTCGCATTATGTTGGTATACCTAAAGTGATCTCCTGTTCCTCGAACCTTTTTTCAGATTGCTTTGTGCGCTAGAAGGTGAGTATCTTGTCCATGAAACTGGCAAAGAAGTCGAGGACGGTGATGATAGCTTTAGGGAGAACGCAAAAATCGAGTGCAGAACCTTGTCTTGCTCCATCCCTGCGGTAACTGGCAGAGGATTCATTGAGGTATTGTTGTTTTCAAGTTGTGATGTCTGGATATCTCCTCAATCTTTCGCGCATTTCACCGTTTGTTTCAGTTCATTTTCATTAAAATGTTCTTGAGATACAACCATAGCCCATCCATGGGACATTGTATCAATGAGTTCTTTGTCACTGGACAAACATGTTACTTTGCAGCTTGCTTCTAGCAAATGCAATCTGAGATTACATTTATTCTCCAGGTTGAAGATCATGGTCTAAGTATCAGCTTCTATCCATTTATAGTTGCCGAGAAGGAAGTCTGCCATGAATTGCGCATGCTGGAAACCCTCCTGGACTCTGTGAACATGGACCAAGATGGGGGCAGAGAACCTGGAAAACTTGAAGCTAAACATCAAGCACTGGATTTCATACACGAACTAGGATGGCTGCTTCACAGAAGTCGCCTCAAATCTAGATTAGGCCATCAGGTCCCAAACCACGAGGTCTTTTCATTCAAGCGGTTTAGGGGGATAATGGAGTACTCCATGGACCATGACTGGTGTGCCGTGGTCAGAAAGCTCCTCGACATTTTGCTCCAGGGTACTGTTGGTGTCGGGGTGTACTCGTCCTTAAAGGAGGCTATATCAGAAATGGGTCTTCTTCATGGAGCGACTCATAGGAACTCTAGGCCTCTGGTGCAGTTGTTGCTGGGCTACATGCCAGTGAGAATATCTGAGCAGATTGGATATGCAGCTTTCGATGATAGGCATGAGAAGTATTTATTTAGACCTGATGTCATGGGACCTGGCGGCTTGACACCGCTTCACATTGCAGCTGGTAGAGATGGCGCTGAGAATGTAATCGATGCATTGACCGATTATCCTGGGAAGGTAACTTTTGACATGTTCTTACTGATTGGATTCATGTATTTCGTGCTGAGTTGTTTGTACGATGACTGCCACCATGTGTTTCGTTTCAGATTGGAATTGAGACATGGAAGAATGCTCGTGATGGCACAGGCTCCACACCCGAAGACTATGCACGCTTGTCAGGCCGCTATGCTTATATTCATCTAGTTCAGAAGAAAATCATCAAGAGATCATTGGCAGAAAGCGTGGTGCTTGAGATCCAAGAAGAACTCACAAACGTCGGGGCTATCACAAAACAGCCCAGCGCAGGCTTGGAAATCGAGAGGAGCGTCCAGAGGATTGTGCAAAGGAACTGCAGGCGTTGTGTAGAAAGGAGGGTTACAGCTTATGGGGGTGGCCACAGGTCCCTGGTTTACAAGCCTGCAATGTTGTCCATGATCGCCGTGGCCACTGTCTGTGTTTGCGTTGCTCTTTTCTTCAAAAGCATGCCGGAAATTGCTTGCGTGTTCGAGCCATTCCGTTGGGAATTGACGGAGTATGGCTCCAGTTGAGTGTGTTGTTTTTCATCGCAAGACCCATGCATAGTGTAACCTTTCCGCCACGTGTGCCGCTTGTATTATGTGAAATCAATGCTATTAGAAAGATTGAGGTGTAGTGCAAGCCATAATGAAGGTGCGGATGCACAAAACTAGGTGCAATAGATGTATGAAATTTTCGAGTCAAATGTATCCAAATGCTGCTTTTATTATTGATTAAGACTGAGATCCCTATCTTGATAGATGGAATAAACATTGCCTTGTTATTCTCAATGCCTGAACTTGATGTGTAACAAGGCAATGTAAGGCTTGTCTAATTGCATCGGAACCAGCCATTGCAAATAATTCCTTGGAATCCAAGATTCTAACACAGCAGTCCATGGAAGGAAAATCACAGGACACCGCCAACAGCTTGTAACACAATAATCCTGAGACGAACGACATGATCAAACAGGTATGTCGACATCCTCTCAAAGAATTAAACATGCCCCCATTCAAGTATACATAAATGTGAACAGATTTCATAATTATTCGACGGATCAAATAGTCCTAGATAGGCAATTCAAGGAGCTCCCCATAGCATTATCGCCGGACTCTAAGGGCTGCAGCCAAATCAGGAATGCAGTTTTGACTGCTTCACAACTGAGCCCTATAAATACTTGAATGTTACTCATGGGTGCGAAGGTCATCTGGTTGCAGGAGGCCCTAATGTGCGGTTACCGACCTGCTGTACCTGTGTTGGCGGTTCTGACCCATTGTGATTAGATGATGAGCCAGAAACACTGGCTGAGCTGAAGGCAAAAGAAATGAAGAATCTGTGTCTCTACATTTTCCATTGGGAAACACGAAACCAATACACGAGACGAAACCGGTTTCACTTCGAGAGCTAAGACTGGAAAAACTCGACCACTTGCATTCCTCGGCCTGCAACGACTATTTCATAACGGTCTCTGCAAATAAAAGAAAAAGAGACTGGTAATCTTCAAAGAAGATAGTACAAATGTTCTGGTTGTAGCTTTGAGAACAGAGTTCAATGCACCTGCAAACAGCTCTGGCATCCAAGGCCTCTGGCTCTGAAACACTGACGATGAAATGGGAATGTTCAGTCAGCTTGCCGGGCTCCTCAAGCCACCAGCATCTTACTCTTTGATCAAGACCAACAGAGAAAACCCATTTGCCATCCGCCCAAATACCTGAGATATAAATGGGTGGAAGAATCATGTTACAAAATTTCTACACTCAAACGAATGTTTTCTACATTCTAGATTTAAATAGGTCTACCTTTCAAGCGAATTATGCTAGGTGCAGCAACTTCAGGAGAAAATCAAGAAAAAGCAATCAGTAATCTAACCCAAATCAAAACAGAAGCAACAAGTGCAACACACCTTTAACGGCCGAGCTATGAGCTGAGGCAACTTTTGCCCCGTACAAGAGTCGCACGTCGTAGCTTTTGTTTGAGCAGCAACTGCTCATGCCTGTTAGGTTCGTAGCATCACTGCCCGTCCATGTTGATGGAGAACTGGAGGTTGCCGGTGTAGGGGCTACATAAAAGTAGATAAAAGCAAGCGCTTGATCATCTCCTCCACTAACGACATGACGGACGTAACCTTTCTCAACGCTCAAACAACCATCTTCGTCCGATACATGAAGGCAATTGACACCGGACTGATGAATATTATTCAACACACGCAAGGGTGTCACTTCGGAAATGCTGGCGGTGGAATAGTCAAGTTGCACTTCAGATTCAAGGGAAGCGGTTCTTTGAGATGAGACTGAGTTATCATCTATGATCTTCGTTGCCAAAGATAATTCAGCATCCTTTGTGGAATCCCCTTCATTGTCGAGTGCAGCCAAGCCACTGCCTAATTTGTCCCCCCTGTTGACAGCTTTCATGGATCTCCACCAACGCCCACCTTGGCTTCCTCGTCCTGTCCGTGGTCTGTTTTGAAAACCCATAGACTTCCCCAGATGTAGGGAAGACAACCGTTGTAGAAAAGCCTCAACACACTCACTTATATCCCAGAAGGCAATGCTTCCATCCGTGGATCCACTGATAACAAAATATAAGTTTCTATAGCCTGAAAACCACAAAGTAATTACAATAAGCTCAAATAAAAAGTACTACAATTTGTGTCAAGAGAAGGTAAAGAAATACACGAATGTGAAATAAAGATCTTCTATACCATAGATTGGATAGATCAAGCTCCGCATTATGCAAGTTCGCTGTTCAGGTGACAAAAATATGCTTCACATTGCGCTACTTGCTAATGTAACAAATTAACTTGCCGTCAATTTAGATCAAAACAGAAATTGAACATTCTCATGTTTTCTTCTTAGGCACATAAGGGTTGTGCATCAAGGCAGACATTTGCATCGTATTTTGAGAACCAGCGATTATAACATAAAATTCACCTAATTGAGAAGATTCAAGAAACAAGACCAACCTTCAGAACAAAACTGAAAAGGAATGACAACATGCTGAAGGGCTAGAACTGGCGATGATAGGGGGACCAAAGATGCAACATTGAACCTGGGGTGTACATGAACATTAGACTAGAGCGAATGACGAATAAAATATTTTTGGAAGATGACGAAAGAGTGCATACCAAAAACGATGTGGTAGAACTAGAGCCCGCAATGTAAGAGTGGCATCAGAACAAGCTACAACAGTGAAACAGACACTTATCCTGAAACCACAACGAAAAGCAGCTTATCAAGACTGAAATAGAACATGATAGACAAAGATAACATATTATTCCTCCACCTTGAATCAGAGAGTTTGACATGGAAAGCTGTGACAGCAAGGTATCTCCAGTCATCATCATATGTATCGACAAAAGACTTCAACTTTTCTCCTTTGTTCACCGAATTGGGTTCCACACCAGGAACAGGCTTTGATAGCTGAACTGACTTGCTGCAATTATTGGAAATTTTCTTGCTCTGAACAGATTTCTTGGGCATGTCAGTTGAAAGCCACTTGAAGGACATTGATGAGTCATATCCCATTGAGCGATTCAGAGCTTCAGATTCATGATTCATGTCAACATTCGACGCTGATTCTTCTATAGGCTGTCTATTCTTCAATAACCAGGTAGTTAATACCCGTTTTGCGCCGACGGATATTAATAGGTATAAGTTATCAACATCATCCCTGGATGTGTCATCGTCAGCATGACTTGCATTTCTTTCGATTGAATGAATCTTGGAGACAAAGCACAATGATCTCACAGCTGATCCACCAACATGCTCACCAAGTTGCTTGGACGCAGACCAATTCTCACTGCCATGCGTGTACCTGAACCATTTAAGTAGTCGAAGCACACATGGAAATCATAAGATTATCTCCATCAAAAACTCCAGTCAAACTAAGATAACTTAGATCTCCCGCATATCAGAACTAAGTAACTAACTACTGAAGAGAACCAGAATCAAAAATTACAAACAGATGGCAGAAGCTGATCTCAACTTGAAGTTCATAAACACGTAGGATGCCTCAACTGAAGAAGTTTCAAAGACATGGTAAAAGTAATCATTTTGTCAGTCAAACATAATATACCTTGTCAACCGCACAGTACCATCTTCACATCCAGTTGCAATCCAGATTGATTTAGGAGAAGTACTTTGTCTAAGATTGCTAGTGTCTGGAATGAAGCACGATGAATGAATCTCTCTTCCATGGAACTGCAAATGCAGATTCCGAGGAATGCTCTTCTCACCTTCTGGTACCTTATGGCTATGTACGTAAACAAGATCATCCTGGGAAGAAGACATATATTATTATAAGTAATGCAAGGAGTTCCTAGAACAGCCATGTAAATAAATGCAGATTTCATGCAATATTTGCACCAGTCAAGTAGATGAAGAATTAAACACTGTTCAGAACAGATGCCATAAGTCATTCTTGTTTTACACTACATCAAATAAAAACCAGCAAGAGATGTGATGAAGAAGTACCTTAACATATGCAAAGGAGCAATCAGTCTCTGGCAAACGACCAAGAAAATAAGAATATGGGCGTCTCCAACCACCACATTCAACCTGCAGAACCTGCTTCAGGGTATATATTCAGTCACCCAATTCTAGAACTTCACCAGAAAAAAAATACGGAGTGTAGAAAGATAGAGACCATTGTTTCAGTTTGTAAGTTCCATATCATGAAATCCACTGATGAGAACCCCACTGCATAGTTCTTAAATTGGCAATCGTGAGAAGAGTAGCCCCTTGTGGTCACAGACTGGATTAGACTCAATTCTTTCACTTGTTTCATCCCCACAAACTCCATTTCTTGTTCACATTTGTCATACTCTAAATAGCATATACATCCATCTCCTCCGACCTGGGAATATACAATGTGAAAAGGCATCAGAAACTTCATATACATATTTCTACATCTCCTGGTCCAACTTCAGCCCCTCGGATGATCATATCCTATTTTATTATTACTATTGCTTTATCATGCTTCATGAGTAAATATGGATAATGTTAATAGAACAAAACAGGGAAACCGCTGACCAAGACATGTGTAAAAAAAAAAACATTAATATCTATTTGTAAAAGCACAACTAATCCGGTATATACATGCATTATGAGCAAATTGTAAGTTTTGAAACTCAATATTTTTTCCCATAAAGTTCATTTATCCTATTTGTTCCTTTTTTTTATTTAGTATTTTACTCGAAGTGAGCAGACTTAGGTAAGGGTACTGGAAGTAGCTGAAGTATTGCAATTTACTCAAGAGTCAAGCCCATCAATTTCACGAAATGGTGAGACAAAAAAGGAGCAGAAATGTGGCTTAGATGCTGTCAATTAATCAGAAAAAAAAAAATGATATTCATGACAGTTGAATGACATAGACTATTTATTTATTATTTTTTTCCCCTGAAGACCAAGAAAAATGAGCAACTGAGAGAAACCAAGCAACATATATGATATATTTACATCAAAGTGAAAGTAAATATTTTAAAGAATGACCACCAATATAATACTAACAAATTCTAAATTCAGCATACCGAGCATATTTCAACTGATATCGGGGAAATGCCAGCTAAAGAAAGACTAGACACCGTTGATATCCCATGAGCTCCTTTGAAATAAGAAACTGGAGGCATCTTCTCACCGGATCCTTGAGATCCATCACTTAACAAGGCCTTTGACAGATCAAATACCAGCAAATTACCACGTAAATCTCCGCAGACAAGCACCTGCATGATTTGATTTGGTCCTTTATGAGGTTTCTTGAGCTTCAAATAGGAGCAAGGTCGTCAGGCATCACAACTAGCTTACCATAACTAGCACCGAGGAAAGCTAGCTATTCTCCCCTTGGGAAATGCTTATTTGATTGGCAACATCTGCCTGTTCGTGAGCATGAATATGTTCAATCTCAGGGTCGACCCATGCTTCTAGTAATCTATTAAGGTGATGATTTAGAATGACACTAAATTACTCTTATCATTACTATTGTCTAGAATATCTATCGTTACTCTTTAAAACCATAAGCTGTCACTTGAAAAACGTTCTACAAGAAAAAGTACCTCCTCCTCGACTAATGCATCCAAGCACATAATCCGAGCCCCCAAAGAGGACATATACTCCGCTACTAGATGCACATCATAACTTCCAGTGGAATCCAGGGGAGACGATTCAGAAAGATCAGCTAATCTCCATAATTTCAGAGCACCTCTCGGATCAGACGTGAAGATGAACCTAAAATAGACGAAATCATATTTACATGCAACCTTATTTCTGTGGTAAGCCTTGAAGTCGTTATCAGAACCAGCATAGTCTTCTCAAATCACCTTTTCCCCAAAAATGGAAGGACAAAAAAGGAAAATAAAAAGATAAAAGTTCTACAGGTTCATTCTCCAAGGACATTTTTGTAGGTTATCCAACAAACAACAGTTATACGAATGGAAGTCATATCATTTTTCTATATAGTGATTAGTTTTAGATGCACATGTATAGTTACACAATTTTAGATGCCTGAAACGTACAAAAACATTGAAGTTATAATCGCTGAACTAGCAATGACACTAGTCACATCAGATAGAGCTCAAGGTAGGGTGAAATGATCTTAACCTGCATCCCATCGATTTGCACCAATAAGCTCCCAGAAGTTGTCTGTCCATTTCAGCTTTCCAACTAATAGTACTACACATTGTAGCATAACACTTATCATGGGATACATTGATAACTGTCATTACTCCTTTACCATCTCCAACAGCAAGCCAATCCCCTGCTACAGAGGAGTGCGTCCCGAGATCTCTGGGCAATAAATCCATGCAAACAATTGGCCAACCATCACCAACCTTGATCGTTTCTCTCCCTTCTGCACTTTCATCTCCGGGAAATCTGATATGATATACATAACCATGGTTCGTGGAAACATAGATGGTATCCCCACAAGCAAACCTCAAGCTACGTACATACTCAGTTTTACTGCAATAAGAGACAAATGATGCCATCATTAATGATACACAAGAAAATATCTTGCTTCCATTCCTGTAATTCCTTCCCTTTCCTTGTCAATATAAAAAAGCAGAATACCTTTCAAAAAAAAAAAAAGAGAAAAAGAAAAAAAAGAGCAGAAGATCAAAGTGAACTACCCATGACAAGGGTCCAGCAGCATGATCTGACAGGCATGTAATTATGAAGCCAAATCAAACGTGAAAACATTCAGGTCTCCTTACCCATATTAATTCTCACTCAATCCAGGGAGACGAAGAATGAAGATGATCACAAACAAATAAATGTGTGTGAACAATATCAAATCTCTGTTAATATAGAGTGATGGTATAAAAGCTTATTTATGTATTAATCTGGACACAAGATCTCATGTTGTTTTTTGCCAGTTGATTGCTATCCTAGCTTGCTCACATCAATGCTAGGAAGGGTGAAGCCTACCTGTCCACAAGTCCATTATTTGCTGATGAATTTGGAATAGATAGCACAAGGGGTACATCTCTATCTTTACGTACCTCCTCGGCAAATTCCTTTGTGCCTCGAGATATGGAAGCATGTACGCTATGTACTTTTATTGCAGAGTCAAACCCAGCTGTGACAAGGAGAGAAGATCTCGGATCAAATAGGCATCGCCAAATGCCTCTACCTCTGCACAAATTTTAACAAAAAGAGATCATTCAGTAGATTGATAAGCAAGTTGAAGAGAATGACTAATCCAAATAATGAGGGTCCAAAGCCAACTCAGCCAACCCACAGTGGGCAGCTCTTGCCACTTTTCCAGCCATTCAGAACACTACAACAACAACAACAACAAATCATGAAAAAGTTGACACTAACAAAACAATCTTTTATGTAACAACCTCTCATCTATCACATCAGGTCAATCTATCGGTTTCTTATCCAAACTTGATCTAAGTGTATATATTTTAGAATTGTGCAAGCAAGTATGGATTCAAATTCAACCATTACTGACAGAGAATAGTAACAAAAAGGAGAACGAAATAGAATAGCATTCCTGAGATTTACAATATTATAGAACCTGGTTGTAAAGCCAGTTGAAAACTTGAAAAAACTCTTCAAAGGTCCACCGCAACCGTGCAAACTCTTTCATCAATATAAAGAATTACACCAAGTATAGATTTTAGATCGAATGATTTTAGATCAAATCAATTTGCGCTAATTGCGCTAAGAAGCCCATAAGAAACCTTGGAAGGCTGAATCTAATCGATAAACAAGGAGCAAATTGCGCTAACCACAAGCACATAGGTATCGATCGAATGCTTCCACAGCCACAGAAAGCAGATTACTCTGATAACCTCCTCCTAGTCAGTAATGGAAAGTTAAGAGTTGTAGCATGAAAAGCTAAGTTCCAATGTGTTCTGGTGGTTCAAGACCAATTAAATGAACCAAACAGAAACTTCGCATAACTTTAACAAGCAAATTTGAGGGAACTACTTAAACTAATACAGTAAGACTTTTCAACTCACATGTGTTCCTTGGTCGTCCAGAGTTCTTGGCCATGCAGTCCCCAAACACGACATGTGCAATCCTCTCCGGCAGTCACGACTACCTTGTGAGGAAAATTATAAATGAACAAATTCAGGGCCAGTTTGCCTAAGTATTAAAAGAAAGACATGGATTTGACTAAACAAATTCCGGTCAAATTTTCTCATATAAAATATGTGGCATGCTATAAAATACTTACAAGTACTTATTAACATATGTAATAACTTAAGGTAGTTATAAGCATCTTATAGACATTTTTAACACAAACATCTCATCCAAAGGGCGGTTGTAAACCAGTTTGGCCCACCTTAAGCGCATAAGTCATGACTCATGACCTTGGTGGAATTAAGAGCATACACTTTGTTCTATTCACAAGGAGAGTACCCACTCCATATATATCATCGCAGAGCATTACTAACTTTCCTGATATTTTACCAAGCAAAGAAAAGCAAGAGAACATAATGCCAAGTGTAAGACCTAAAAACCTTATATGCATGGAAAATATAATGCAACTCAGAGGCACAATAGGCCGTCTCCTGTATTTGCCTCATAAATGTATAGATTGTCAAGCACACGAAAAAATGTGATCATGATAAATTGTCTATTTGTCCAATTCCCATGATTTTTAGATTAAAAAAACATTTCAAAGACTGAAAAGAATATGGAGTTGGATCCTCAACAACACAGGTTGAGTCCAGGTGGTTTTTTTTTTTTTTTTTTCATTTAGAAAATTTGAAAAAAAAAATATTTAAAACTCAGTTTAGAAAATATCAACCCTAAAAAAATAACCTAAAAAAACTTAATAAAAATAACCTCATATAAAATTATAGTGAAAATTCCCTTAGGATTTCATTTTGGAGACTTATTTCCAAGGAGATATCACCAAGAGAACTCTATTCCTATAGGGTATCATTTTTACAAAAAAAACACCAAGTCTTTCCTATTTTGCCCTTTTTTTCTATTTTCTCAATGTTTTTTCTTTCCTTTCTTTGTCGATCATAAATCATCACCTCTCCGCCTCATCTTAAATCATCATCTTCCCCATCTTCATCGTCTCCATCGTTGATCATCATAATCAATCATCGATTTGATTTGATTTGATTTGATCGCGATGTGGCTATACATTTGATCAAAGTTTAATCATCATCATCGATCACCATCTCGATCATCATCGATCGTCATCATCGTACATCATCTCGACCATCATCACATTTGGTGAGGAGACTCGTGCATGGGGATGTTTATCTGAACAAATCTCATCCCAATCATAAGATAGTACGTCGTTTTTAACAGACGTATTACTTTTTAAATGAATGGTTTCTTTTGTTGGCGTGCTACGTTTTTCTACAGACGTACTAGCTTTAGATATTCCAATTTTGACGTATTAAATTTCATATAGACATATTACATTTTGCATAGACATACTGGATTTTGTATAGACATATTAGTTCTTCTTAGACATGCTACTTTTTTGTTTAGACATACAAGATTTTTTGAATGCATATTCGATTCATTATTTTGTTTAGGCGTACTACGTTTTTAATTAGCATAGATGTACTACTTTTTCTTTATGCGTATTATTTTCAATTTGGCGTATTACTTTTTTTCAAGCATGTACTAGTTTCATATCATGTGTTTTAAAGATCTTTCATTGGTATATAGTTTCCATTAGAGTACTAATTTTTTCAAACGTACTTGATTTTTTTATAGATGTACTAGATTTTTTCATAGGCGTACCACTTTATTTCATTTGACGTACTAGCTTCTTTCATAAACGAACTACTTTTCTCCATGAATGTGTAGAACCTTTCTTCTTTATCTGCACATATCAATGGTACAAAAGCAAACAATAACACATCTATTCATCACCATAAGCACTCATGTTCTTCAAGAATCGTGGTTTTATGACTACTATCATCCAAAATGAAATCGAAATCAATCAATTCAAAGGAACCTCATTTCACAAACTCTAAAATCGACACAAAACAATCAAACCCTAAATCAATTGGCTCATCATGTAACTAATCAAACTCTAATCGTAATCCTAATCAATTGGTCCGACGACGAGGAGTTCGATGTTGACGACGAAGGCGACGGCGAGTGGTGCCGAAGATAAGAGAGATTGGAGGGAGAGGAGGAGGAAGAGAAAGGGGGTGGGGTGGAGAGATCTGTGGGTTTGGTTTGATGATGGGTGAGTAGGAAGAATAGTGTAAGCATTTCTCATAAATTGGGATCTCTTGGGAATTTAAAATCTTTGGTGGTATCTCCTTGAAATAAAATCTTCTCCGACGACGAGGAGTTCGATGTTGACGACGAAGGCGACGGCGAGTGGTGCCGAAGATGAGAGAGATTGGAGGGAGAGGAGGAGGAAGAGAAAGGGGGTGGGGTGGAGAGATCTGTGGGTTTGGTTTGATGATGGG
>JAOVYX010018619.1:0-19845 GCA_035668315.1 Drosera spatulata
TCATAACCGAAAAATTAATCTCACTTATATTTTTTTGAATGTAGAAGTGTGATCGATATAGAGTTGTATCGATCATGGATGTATCAACGATTAGAAGATCGCCACTTGAGCAACCGAAAAATTAATCTCACTTATATTTCTTTGAATGTAGAAGTGTGATCGATATGGAAATGTATCGATCATGGATGTATCATCGACCATGGATGTATCAGTGATGCATCGATCGTCCCAGAGACGGTTTCATTGGATCGTCACGATCCGTTCGACATCATGGCTGGTGTCGTGCCCGGCCATGATCACTTAGGAGTGCAGCCCGCTAGAGATGAGCCTTCTCCTCGCGCATCTATCTCTGGTTTGCCTACCTCTGGTTTGCCTTCTTCTTCACGAGGGAGTCGATCACGAGGTCCAGATGTTAATCCGAGTTCTCCTCTGCACCCGGACACGCACTGGTAATGTTCTTTTCATTCACATATATTTCAATTCGCATATGATTATAAATTTTTAGGCTTTCTCTTATGTTTGTTCTTTATTTTTGTGTCGTCTCTTTTAGGTTTTTCCATAATGATGTTGTAAGGGCTGTCACAGCATCATTCACGGCCTTCTATGAGGCCTTATGGACTACCTATTTCCAGGTTCCCCGTGAGGCACGGGATCGCATGTTCGGTTGGTTCGCGATATATTTTTCATCGGTAATACCGTCTGCTATTTCTTTTTATGTATCCTTTTCTTTTTATGTTTACAATATTTCTTATTAGAAATTGTAATTATTTTTATAATCTTCACATTTCAGGCTCAGTACACATAGGATCCATCTTTAGATCGTCAGGTACGAGCTGCTTGGGAGGACACGCTCAAGCGGCGTGTCCGGGACATGTTCTACAAGGCACGTGTCGCCATCATAGAGGGGAGGGAGGACAGGGTGCGCTGGGTGCCCCACGAGCTCAGGATGCAGTTGCTGGAGACGCAACTTACGAGCGATGAGTTTCTGAAATACTCATCACTCGGCATCAAGAACAGAGCCAAGGGGACCGCGACACACACTCAGGGCACTGTGTCGTCCGTTGCTATTGGCAAGAGAATGGTAAGTTTCAACTTAAATTTCAATTGAAGTGGAATCCTTTTAATTTATTAATTAGGTTTATAGGAATTATATTAATTATTTTATTTTGTATATTGTTTTAATCGGGAGACGGCGCTGAAGAGGAAGGTCACATCCCCCGCGCTTTTCATTCAGATTCACAAGAAGTCTGATGCTCCGGGATTGGTGGAGACCATTCAGACGGGGAAGTCCATCGCAGGCATTCCTTTAGTAGACGAGCTTGCTTCGCAGTTTTGAATAAGTCTATTACTTGAGCCTTTTTTTTTAAAGTATTAATTCTGATCTTATTCGTTGGATAAAAGACTAACACTCATGTATTGTTTACAAGATTCATACTTTGAGCGACTCACTCAGATGCCTGAGTCGTAGATGGATGAGTCGGTAGATCCCGAGGCTGCACAGACACAGTCTCAGGCCATGGCTGATCGAGCATTCCTGGAGGTGTCCCGCATCGACAAGGGGAGGGTCTACGGCATTGGCTCAACTGCAAGCCAGCTATATCCACGGTCCGTCCTCAGCGCTGCCTCTAGATCTCGTTCCGCATCTAGCACTAGGATTCCAGAGAATTACTTCCAATTGAAGGAAGAAGTCCAGACCCTTCGTCAGACTCAGGCGAGGATGGAGCAGCAGCTGGACATCCTCTTCAGAAGGATGGACGGGGATCCGTCCACTTGTCAGACTGAGGTCGGCCGACCATTTCCTTCATCAAGACCGTCTCCAGACGATGACTCCGGGGCTCCAGAACAACGGGATATTCGATTAACTGGTCATTGATGGCTTTGTAAATACAAAATTTTGATGTATTTTATTTTTTTAGGATTATGTAGATAAGATTATTGAGACATTTTGATTGTTGATGTATTTGATATGGTTTTTGTGATTTTAATTTATTTTTTTAATCAAAAATAAAAAATAGTTATAGATTTCCGTCGCTAAAATGAAATACTTCTGACAAAGAATTAGATACGGAATTCCGTAACTAAAATTATTTCAAACTTAGCGATGGAATTCCGTCTCTAAATTTAAATCTTTTTAGTGACGGATTCGTCGCCAATATTATGCACTTCTGAAAAATTGATTTTTGCAACGGAAAAGTCAATCCGTCGTTGATTTTTCTCATTTTAGCGATTGATCCGTCGCCAATATTGTGCACTTCTGAAAAATTGATTTTTGCGACGGAAAAGTCAATCCGTCGTTGATTTTTCTCATTTTAGCGATGGATCCGTCGCTGATTTTTTCGTTAGCGAAGGAACTTTTCCATAGCTAAAACACGTTTTTTTTAGTAATCATTTGAATTTGTGTCGATTGAAAAAATATTTAGATAACTTATCCGCTTAGTAAACAAGAATGACTAAATCTAAAAACATCCGATTCGTAAAGATAACTTGATAAAAAAAAAAAAGACTAAATATGAAAATATCCGACCTTAAAAACTACATAGATAACTTATTCAATGATGAAAAAGACTAACTTTATAAATATTTGACCAAACTAAATTTATAAAAATCTACGTTTCATCGTCGTTGTACACGTGTCAAACTTTATTGCGACACACATGTCAAATCAAATTGATACATCCTTTCAGGAACGAAGGGAGTATATTTTATTAGTTTTGTTCCAATTTTTACTTCCCCTTTTGCATTTTTTCCTTTTTTCTTTAGCATGGTTTTCCAATTCAAAAATATTCCTAATCGACTCATCGATTAGCGCCATTGTTTTTTGACGTAACGTTAAAATAGAACTCATTTTTTCAGAAGACGAATTCACCATTATATAAGAAATTATTTTATAAAAAAATAATTTTTATTTTATATAAATCATATTTAAAAAAACGAATTCTATTTATATAAAAAAAATTATAAAAATTAGTTAAAACTCTTTTTTTTTTTCGGAGGAAGCAATATTTTTTTTTAACGTTGTTGGGAAAAACTTGGAGGTCGTAATCAGCGGGTGAGCACTGCAGCCTTCAATCAGAGAGTACAAATAAGAGGGTGAGCCGTCATATTACGAAAATTTGAAATCCGAACGCCAGGGCAAGTGGCGACCTCCGGCGACGGCGGCGGCCGCGGCGGCAGAAACCTCTCCACCTATCGTCTCTGCGGGATTCGGGCTACAGAAACAACTAGGTATGCTCCATTGCTTCAGTCTCTTTCGAAGTTTCCATCAGAGCTTTCATTTCACCCTCTCAAATCATGTATGCATATACCTCTTGCGGAATTTCAAATCGATTGACGGTCGATTGAAGACTGGTTGATTTCCCCAAATTTATCGTGATTCTTTGATGTACTCTGTTGCTGGCTGATTCTAATCCGCCAAGTCACTCAAATTGGGATCAGTCTGATTGAGCCGTACTTGAATCAATCCTTGTGTGATTTGGGCAATGGAACTCCCTGTGATTTAATGTGTATTGAACATAAATGTGTGTCAAGATCTAATATATATTCTAAGCGCTTGGCGATGAGGCTGATCTAAATTGCTATGGTTAATTCAGTTGTAGATATGGTAGTGTGGGTCATGATTTCGTTTAGAGGGAAGAATCAGTTGCTAAGTGGATAAATCATCAATTTCTTACTATATTTCACCAGCTGGTTGCCACAAATGTAATCTTTTTTGCTTAATCAGTTCGAAGATGATGGCAGAGTGTAGTGAATTTGACTATTTTGAATTTCTATTTTAAACAAACCATGTTGTCTGGCATGATGTTTTTCAGGTGATGGCAGCTAAAAGTAAAATCAAGAGAACAAATCAAAGTGCTCCGGCGCCAGAGGTCAAGGACTCCATTAGAACCGATGAGGAGCCTCAACATGAGACCAATGAAGCCTCTACAGTCAATGAGGAAGGTATGTCTCCTGTGTCCATGAATGAATGCCTAAAATGTTACTACGTCATTCATGTTAAAACCCCATTGCTGCAACATTGAAACCTAAGAGAGATTCAGTTAGTCGATACTATTTTTGTTCTGTCATGTGAGTTTAAATCAGATTATAAGACTTATTAGGGTAAAGGTCTCTTGTGATCTTTTCACAGTTGAGTGTCAGATTTCTACCGTCGAGGCAATGTCTGAAATGGAGTTGGAGCATTTGCTGACTAGTGTACGCTTGCTGCGTTCATACATAAGTGAAGAACACCTTCAGCTTCCCGTTTCTCAATTTTGCAAGCAACATCTTCCAAATCTTTCACTTGTCAAAGATGGGATCGATGGGCATTTCAGTTTGCGCTGGAAGGAGGAAGATGGCCGCATCGCCGTGAGAAACGGTGATACTGGAGATTTTCCTGCTTCACTGCTGCACCATATTGCCATGGGTTATCCCAAGTTTCCGAACTTATCTGCTGCAGTTCCATCATTCGGTGGCCTTCAGATTTCAAGCAGAGGCACTAATAAGAATTTAAATTTCCTGTTTGTCCGCTACAATAGATTCTATTATTTCTTCCAATGGTTTCAATCATTTGCATCAATGACATTGCCTGCAGTGAACTCAAGTCTTCTTGGTGGTGATGCTCTGCGGTTTGGAAACTATGTATGTTTCTCTCGTTTTCATTCAATGATGGTTACATGGAAATAGTAGTGGGACTAGATTGTCAGTATTTTTTGTATGCTTTGGTTTGCATTCTTATCTTTGTTTCTCTTGGCAAAATGAATAAATCATAGTATGTTATTTTTCTCTATCTTTTACAGCCCATGCGGGAACCATCCAATATGCAGACGTTCGGGCTCCAAGATGGTCTTCACACTCCTGGGGTTTGTAAATACTCCTTTGCATTTGCATTGCCCTTAGATTCTGCTGCTTATGCTGCATATAGTTGGTTCCAATACCTTTCGCTTAGGAGTGTCAAACACCTAGGCATGATAGCGTTGAAGCGAAATACAGCCAGTGGAATCAGAGGGCAGTGAAGCAGTTAGCTCTTATCTGCTTAGAGCTCTTTAGCAAATAGGATGCAAATTGTGTCCAAATAAATGGATTAGGAAGTGTGAAATGTCAGCGAACGAGTAAAATTATATTTGGTTTGATATGGATTTGGCTGGAAAACGACTGAGATTGTTTAGTTCGATATGCATGTGTGATCGGAAGACTCTGGATAAAGCTGCATCCCTTAGCTGATCACTCGAAATAGTTCTTGTTACTAAGTATGCTTGGGAAACGTGAAAATGACTCTTAGTTTGATGCATTAATTTCAATGGTGTTAGGATATGAATGATTGTTCTGGATGTCTTTTGGTGCTTAGTGTTTGAGAGTCGATAATGGTCTTCAGCTGGTGGATGTGCTGAATCTGAATGCTCGTGTTGGTCGGTGCTGAGTACTACGGGATAGGCGTTGATCTTAGACATGAATTGTGATTGCGGACACAAACTGAAAATTTCCTGGAATATTCTATCTCGGATAAATTCCTCTTTGTTTCTTCGGGTTTTGCTTAATTAGTAGATATTCTAAGCTGTGAAGCACTTGTGCTCATCATCCTAGGAAATCTTGAACAAATAACACAACAAAAGCGTCTTCAAGGTTTCCTGTTTATTTGTCTACGCAGGTGTGTAGTCAGAGGATGTCTGTTGGTATGACGCCCAAGACCCAGAGGCTGCCCAAACCTGGGGAGATGCTCCTATCCGTTAGGGGATCCCCCCTCGGAGTGTACAAAGAAGACAAAGCCGAAGAAGACAATGTCAACCTGGAAGCAATATCTGATATGCCTCTTTCTTCTTTGATGCCATGAACTGAAAAATTGTATGGTTACCATATTCTGTTCAGCTGGGTAGAACGAGCCGCATGAATTTCTCCTTCTAGATTCAGTACGTTACAAACATGTCAATGCATATATGTTGGTCGATTTCAATGTCACTGTCTTCTTAGTTATTTCATTGTGTTTTTACCGCTTTTCCATGTTGCGATAATTAAAGTTCTCAACTCCTTTCCGTTACATCTGAGCTGGATCATTGCAGACCGAGAACAACTGAATGTCTTTGGAGAATCCCGTGCATCGTCCTCAAAACATAGTTTCTGGTGGATTTTCTGATTTGTGTGCCCTTGATGCCGAGCTGTGTGCATAGGGAGATTTGTTATATAGATTGAGCATGGAGATACAGCTACACTGTCGTTGCTGCACGGATATATTTCTGATGAACATGCTCAAATGAAAGAACAGCGTGTTCGTCCTTCAACATTTCACCTTCAAGACTTCGTTCTTGGAGAGGTGTTTATGATCAAGTTGTTATTCAAACACCCATTTTTACAGTGTCTTGGTCGCAAGTTCAAAGCTCGATAATAATGTATTCAGACTCAGGAATATAAATGAGAATAGTGAAGATTATTCGATCTTTTACATATCCGTTACAAGCAGGAACCATTGTCCTCAAGGATTAGAAGACTTTGGTTTACTTAAGTTGCTTCTGCCGTTACATCACGTCCAATAAGCACAACCAACTTACAAGATTTTATGTACCCAATGCTTAGCAGGTTACATCTGTACGGTTGAACCTTCTCTTCACCTTGGGGACCATTATCTACCAAAAAGGACACGAAGATATATACTTCAGGGACCATAGAAATCCTCGTCCATGATGAGCCAAAAGTACCCTTCTGAAATATGGGAGATGAATGGAATATATATCTTTTCACTTTGTTGCGCGCCTTTCCTGAGATTCTAAGATAAAGCTGAAGGCACCACAAAGCCGAAAAGTTGGCTACTTTGATTCTTGCCTTTGTTCATGCAGCCGATACCTGATATGTTAAAAGCGTACATTCGCTTCATCAGAGTCAACTCTGGTGTTCCAGAATTGTTGTTTTTCGTGCATATCTCAATGGCATTTAGCCTAATATGCAGTTTGTGCAGAAATCGTAGTCCTGTCTAGAAAAGCGATTATTGCTGTTTATCTGTATGAGGTTTCAGTCGTGAACCGAATATGGTTGAAATAACTGAGTCTGTAGCACATTCAAGGATTGTTGATAGAAGACGTTCTAACATACAGGTAGCTAATCACGCAAACTTTGCCATAAAAAGTAACAGTACATGCTTTGCTTTGGAAAACTGATTTTACTAAAACTTCGCACTTCACCAGATGATATCCTGATAAAATCTACATTTGACATGACACACCTAAAATGATGGTCGACTGTATATCATCAGGCTTATTTACTGAAAATCTACTAAAAGGTTTTATTCATATTCAGTTCAATGCCTGATAAGGCCTAAGCAATGGAATCAGCTGCCCGCTCAGGTGAAGAGACATGATCTCATTGGTCGAACCCATTAACTTGCCGCTAATGAACACTGCAGGAACTGGAGTGTTGCAGCCCAACCTCATGATCGCCTTCTCCATTTCCCTTCCTTCAGGGTCCTTGTCGATCTCATAGACTAGCGGATGGACTCCAAGCCCTTGGAACAGAAAGTTAACAGCATAGCACAAGCAACAAGAACTTTTGCTGAAAATCACTACACCATTCTCCGATGCCAACCTTATTACCTTATCCATATCTGCCTTTTTTTTAGCTCCAATCAGATAGTAATTAACACAATGGTTGTTATTTTGTGTGGTTATATAGGAGAAATATGCAGGAGTCGGCAAGCTACACAATTAAGCTAAATGGAGAAGGAAAGAAATATAAGAAGAGCTTGGTTGGTTTCTGATATGGAGCTCTCTCCTTGAACTATTTATAGAGACGGCAGAAAAGTGCAGACCTTCGCCCTTCTTGTGGAACAGAAAAGCGAAATTTTGCTTTACTTGGATGCCACCAGGCCCATTACCTTTAACTACGTTACTTTCTGGCGAATCTCATTAGCCAGTTGTTTTCATTTAAGAGTGCAAGAATCTGTGGTAAACATACTAAGCATGATTCATAAGAATGATTCTATACTAATGTTTATACACTCTGAATCCTAATGACCACTTGTTTACATAAAAGAGGTGATGATACACTACATAATGTAGAAGAAAGGTTAAGAGATTCGTTAACGGTGGTCCAGCAATCGCGATCGCTCCCCTTGGTGTACTGAATAATGGGAGGAGGACCTTTCAGCGCGTATGATTCTGTGAAGCGCCCACGCCAACTTGCCGGATTCCTCCCCATGTGCTCGGGATTGAAGATTCTGTTCACTATCGTATCCTTGTTACTGAGATTTTGTTCTTGCGATTTTTATGGCCAAAAATGGAAAGGAAGAGGCAAGGAATGCGAATGGATGTGTAATGGCCACCAGTGAAGATATGATGTTCTCTTTAGCTAGCAAGCTGAAAGCTGTACTTGAACAGCACATAGGCAATGCAGTGGTGTGCAATCTTGGAGTCAAAAGATAGGGATTCCCGGTCTAGGAATCAAAATGGTTGGCTTCAGATTTCATCATTATAACCTTTTTTATCATGATAAAAAGGCCAGGGTTAAATATTAGGTAGTCAAGATATTATTGGGCAGTGGAAAAATTCAATTCATTGTATCTATATAATCGACCTCATAGGTTGCAGTAAATTTTATATTTCCTGTCCAAGTGGTGATAGTCATTTCTCATTTAGTTGTTTGAAATATTGAAATATAATCACTCAATGACTCGTCAATTCTTGGTAGAATCAAATTCTAACCAACATATCCAAATCCTAAATGTGTTTGTCTGGATTTCAGCCAAAAAGGACCTACAAAGGGTGACAAATCTTGCCAAACTACTATTTTTATTTATTTATTTATTTCACTCACAAGCCTCGAACACAAGACCCTGCTTAAGGGAAAACCAACTTCCTATTACCAGGACCAATTTTTGTTGGTTCCCTACGGTGTGTTTATATGTATGCCAAGCTCTCTTGCAAGCACGAGACTTGGTATAATAGTGATAGTGCGCTTTCTTTTTGTTTTTTTCTCTCCATGGGGTTCACGCTTTTTTTCCACCAAATAAAGCAATTTCAGACAGAAGCGAGAAGCAGCAAGAACATCAGGAACGCGCGGGAGAATTCGACAGAAGCGGCAAAGGAATTTAACGCGGTGAAAGAAGGAAAAAGGGATGTCCTCAACCCTCTATAAACAGGGAGCATGGGGGAAAACATTTACAACACATCAAACATAAAACAGCACCAGAAGAGTTAGAAAAAATAACCAGTTTGGGGTATTGAGGGGTATCCTCTACGGATATAATTTTATTCCGTTGGAGAAGAAAATTAGTGAGTGTTATCCCGGTGATTGTAATTCCCTAGCACAGTTTAGGGACGATATTTGTAATCCCTTTTTAGTGGATATTTTAGTACCGCAATGATCCCGTGATTTTTTTACCCTTTTAATTTTTAAGGGGTTTTTCACGTTAAATTTTGATGTCGACTCTATTTATTTTTGGGTTATTTATTTATCCCATTTTTATAGCACAATAAGGAAAAAGTGGTGGGCAATTTCAGCTGCACCATACACCAACTTTTCCCAACAAATAGCACATGGATGTTGCCGCTGTCATTTCTCATTGCAGATAAGTTTTCTAATTGATTTTAGCATGTTTAACCATGTGGATCAAAAGATGAGAAGAAACTCCATTCTATGTTTCACTCCGATGTTTTCGGCCTTTCGTTATGAATATTCCCTGACAGTGGCTTTGGAGATATGATTCACAGGTTCCCCATTTTGCACTGAAGTTGAAGAATTAGAATTTCATATCAGTAACTCGTTTGTAGCAAAACACCAGTAAATGACTAGATGCTTCTATATTATGATCAGTTCACGATTCATCTCCTGTCCTCGAGCATCTAGCTAAGTCCATCTCTTGCACTATAGGCCTCGCACCTATTTCATAAACGATCTATGACTCATGCACCATGAGCTCTCTTAGGACAGATCACGGCCATCAGTCACCTCGAGAATGCCTCAAGGTAGCTACGTATACGAAGCACATGTTATGCAGTAGCATCCGAGCACAGTAACTATTACAGACTCATGTTAAGGTTAAAGACGAACTTGCGGGTTGATTTTAAAAGTCTAGATGAGATACAACAGACCCAAAATACACAGATAAACTGTGTTTTTTTAGTCCCCTGATATCAGAGTCCTTTTTTTCCCCCTAATCTCCCGATATCATAGTTATATATATTAACAGAATGCCACAGAAAGTGATTTTACATGCATGAATTTTTAATGAACTAGATCAGTTCAATTTTTACTTGAATGTTCTGTTTCGCATGACTTAGAAAGTTAGCGGAAAGAGTAAAGCGGTTCTTGAATTCTTGGATGGGAAAATGAAATATCGAAGGAATATATTCTTTGATCATGTTAAGGGTTCCATGACAAGGTAATATACCCATGGGATCATCTTATTGGAAATGAAATGAAACATCCATCTCAAAATTCCATAATTAAACTTAGGAAGTGATTTGCTAAAAACTCATATTGAAAAATCTGTTGTACTAAAAACCCAAATGAAAAAAACGGATATGTGACATATGAAACATAAAGTTAGGTGTGCAACTGCAAGTAAGATTCAACTATATACATTTTAAGTTGTTTTTTTTTTTTTTTTTTTTTGCAAACTTGGGTGGAGAAATAAAAGAAAAACATTTAAATAGAAATCAAATAACCAATCAACTTAAAATCTACACGATACTTGCCACATATAATGTTGGTTGTGGCATGCCAGTATGACACATATTCGTCAAATCCAACTCTTTTATCAAAAGGGGATTTGTTATTTGTTTGATGTAGTCTTGATTGCTCATGATTCAGAATCAGGATTGACCTAAAGGTGATACCGTGTACATCACCCGACAAGTTATCTTGGATCCATGATGCAAAAGAATGGGAAGATTAATGCAAACATTCACTGTACTATAGCAGGACGAAAGAAGTAGAGAAAAACTGCAGGATGTTATGGAACAAGAGGATTACCAGGAGACTAAAAAACTATTTATAAAGAATGAATTTTTTCGAAGTACATATTAAATAATGAAAAAAATGGATTTATGTAATGAGATATATATGTCAAGTTAAAATTCAATATTTGAGATTAAAACATAAAAATTAATGATTGAGATTATGACATAAATAATAATCTCACTCTTTTATTATTTTTATTTTAATTTCGATCATTAAATTTTAACTATACATATATATATATTAAGATATACATTTTTCAAATTATTAAATCATATATTTATTATATTTTATTATAAGTTTTATCAAACGAAAGGAGCAGAAATAAAGAATGGTTTCAAAATTTGCCGATGAGAATTTTCCAAGAGTCATGAACCGGGCTTTCTAGTTTCACCACAACGGGCCACAAGCCCATAACCAATTTCCCCTAACAAATAGGGCCGACCCTACCCAACCCGACGCGAGTTCGGACCTCGACATAAGGAGAACATACAAGCCGCCGCACAACCGGCTATCTCGATCACCGGCGGCGGCGGCGACACGGAGGCGGAAGCGGTGTTGCGGCTCATCTTGACTTCCATACAGGTCCCCTTTGCTCTACCTTGGTTACTCCATGTGTTATTTTGCTCTACCTTTGCTCATCTTGACTTCCATACAGGTCCCCTTCGTTATGAATTCTGCTTCAGCGATTCAATGCTTGTGTTTGTTTATCATTGATGGTTGGGGTTTTGAAGATTGGTTGTATGGCGAGGTGCGAGTGCCGCTGATTACGGGTGGTGGGAGGGGCGATTGGGAATAGGAAATGAAAATCTGAAACTCTGATGGGATGATGTCAGCACGGAATATACGAGGATACTTTGGGGTTGAGTTTTATGGCATTTTTGGATTCAAACTGGGTTTTGAGATCTGGATTGGTTTAGGGAAATTTTTCATCTCGTGAGTTGTAGCCCTATTGGAAATGGGAGCATTTGGCATCGGATAACATTGAGTCGGGTTGTGATTTTGGTTGAACTGGTGGTTTCATGGTTGTGGGAGAGGAGCTTGTTGAGTTTCTGTATAGAGGAAAGCGAGGGCGAGGATGGGAATGGGAATGGGAGAGGACAACTTATAGACGAAAGAGAGATCTTTTAGTGATTGAAATTCTTCTTCTGTCTTCTCTCTATGTTCTCGGAAGTCGTTATATCAGCTTGCTGACTTGAATTACTGAATTAGGATACTAACTTATATAACATTGAGCGGGACAATGACTCTTGTTGTTGTTTCTGCATTAGAGGAGTAATCGTTATGTGTGCTTGAAATGTTGGAGGCACGAGAGAGAAGTCCTATTGTCGTTTATGGTTGAAGTTTTTCTCTGGTGCATTTATTGGTGAAATTGTTTGGGTTCTGTGTCAAGGTTTTGCTCTTCAAATCCTTATGTGATTCCTTTCTGAGGATTTGTTTCATTTGGTTTGCCAGACTTCCCAAATAGTTGCTAATTTGTTCTACAGATTCCACTGATCTTTGCAGTTCTGTTTCAATGGAGGATAGTCTTCAGCTTGTCGAGAATTCAGGGCAAGAAGGTGTTGAGAATGTGGATTTGGAGAAACAAGAAACTCGGGATGAAATGCTTTCTCGACATAGGTAATTTTTGAAATTTAAAAGCTTTTTCTTGTCTGCAGTAATTAATTATCGTTTATGCTTTTGCATTATCATGTAGCCAACACGTAAAAAGTCCCGTTGAATCTCTTAACATGAATATGACGACTGAATGACGCCGTCGTATTCATGTAGCCGACCCCACTTGATGGGATGAAGGCTTGATTTATTGTTGTTTTTTTTTTATGCTTTTGCACTACCCCAACGGAAATGCTATGTGGTGTGCTCTATGTTGGTATAGGGAATTTGCATAGGATCATTATGCTGACTAGTTCAGTAGTTCTTGACATTCTTATTGAAGGCAATGGTTGGATGAAAAGATCATTCCAAATAAAGCAAGGATATCTCACGATATCCAGATCTTTGTATCATTATTCTTATTTCGAGGAACTAAACGGAGCATGGTTATGTCAACTGAAGGCACAATATCCATAGTTCTACAGACACCTACTTCTCTATGTGATATTCTGCGGTAATTTCTTGCATTCAAGAGAACTTGTATATAGTAAATTCCAAAATTAAGCCACGGAGTGTATTTGTAATGTTCTAATTGATCGAACTATTATTCCGAAGAATATGGTCATCTTTTCTTTATCGTTAATTAAACATGTACAATTGTTAGTTGTTTAGTTATAGTTAGCAACCATGGCAGTGTTTCAGTTGGTGAGCAAACAGAGAATGGTTTTTTTATTCCATAGATATAGAAGCCCACCTGACTGCTTAGGTTGAGATTGAAATCGATGTCACTCAGTTAGTTTAAGCTAGTTTGCTTCTTGTGTTATTTTATCCATTTGAAACTTAATTTAAAGCTTTGTTTTTTTCTTGCTTATGGGGTTAGCGGGTATCAACAGGGCTTAAGCTTATAAAAGTTAACGGTGATTTCTGTTTTACCTTCAGCATGCCATCTTTATGCATTTTCCTCTTCTGTTGCATACAATGTCTCTCCGTGCACATGTGCATGTGTCTGCAAAATCTCTATCTTGTGGATCCATTTATCAATTATCAGTAAATGCTCTCTCTTACTTCTGCTATCACCTTAATGGCCGATACCTCTGCCATCGCCTTTGACATATTTTTAATCCCTGGTACCGTTTCATGATATCTTCTTCTGTATTGTTTCATATGCCCTTTCTTGAGTTTTAGTCTTGGCCATTGGCTATTTGTTTTGCCGCTTTATTTGTATCCTTGCATTTCTTTTGAGTACTGAACGTGGAACCATGTCTGAAGCCTCCTTATTGGATCTTAGGTTACTGAAAACTATCTTGCTTCACAACCATCCTTTATAAAAACATGGCCTGTCTTTCAGAATTTTGTTTCTTCTAGCTTTACTTACTACTTTTACAGTTTTTCTGTTAGCCGTGAGCCATCACATTCCATATCTCACATATACACAGCTAATAGCTCGTAAGGGCCTTTTGTCCGAATAATTGGTTCTTTTTTTTTATCTATCTGAGACTTTAATTTTCACTGATTAATTCCCCAGGTTTTGACTAATACATTTATTGATACAGGAAAGAGATCACGGAACTGCAACACAAGGAAATTGGGATGAAGAAAGCTGCAGCTAGAGGAAGCAAAGCCGAACAGAAAGCAAAAAAGAAGCAAGTGGAGGATGAAATTGCGAAACTCTCAGCGCAGCTCAAAGAAAAGCATTCTGAGGAACTTGCCTCCTTAGGCTATAGCAGTAGCAACGGCAAACAACAGGATGACCTCAACACATTGGTGAAGGCCATTGCTGGAGTCTCCGTGACCAGCTCATTGGACCGTCCAAAGCCTAGTAAGGGTCTTAAGAGGCGCGAGAAAAGGGCTCAGCAGGAAGCTGCAAGGGAGCTGAGAATACAGGAGGAGAAAAGCAACATGATTACGGATCGCACCATCGAGGACAAAGAGCTTGCGTCAAAGCTAGAACCACTTGGATTGACAGTAAGCGAGGTAAAGCCGGATGGGCACTGCCTATATCGTGCGGTAGAGGATCAACTCTCTTTTTTATCAGGTGGTTCCTCCCCGTACTCCTACTTAGAACTCCGGAAGATGGTGGCGGGGTACATGCGTGATAACTCCTCAGACTTCCTGCCATTTTTCCTATCAGAGAACGCCACAGAAGGAGAGCCCGACAATTCTCTCGTGGATAGATTTCAAAAATACTGCGAGGAGGTCGAGTCGACTGCTGCATGGGGCGGGCAATTGGAGCTTGGTGCTTTGACTCATTGCCTGAAGAAACCTATAATGATATTTTCAGGGTCATTTCCTGATGTTGAGATGGGAAAAGAGTACAAAACTGACACCGTGTCTGGTTCGGCTGAGAGTTCTATCAGGTTATCATATCACAAGCATGCTTTTGGACTCGGCGAGCACTACAACTCTGTAGTGCCAGTCGCAATTAAATAGGTACTGATCATCGTGGAAAAAAGTACTTTTTTCGGTCAATATATCGACAAGTTATTTTTGTGTCGTAGTAGTACGAAGTTATATGAGCGAGGGAAACTCCGTGTATATGTACCTACTTAGCAGTTATCACTGAGTTGTTTTCTTTCTTGCGGTATAAATATGCAGACTGCCTATTTGTTTGCTGATAGATCTACGAGATTTATTTGTTTGAGCTATATGCTGTTTATGCTATTTGTCGTGTTCATACTTCATAGTAGTGGTTGGTAAGTGTTCGAAGTCGCATGAGTTTGTGATGTTATCAATGCCACTGGTGAGCTTAGTCCTGGAGGTATTTGCACACACGAGCTTAGTCTCGCGATTAATTCTTTTTATATGTTAGGTCGGTAACTTATATGTATGTTACGTCTTTTTAGATTCTACGAGTGCATCCTATGTTTTGTGAAATTATTAGGGTCCGTTACAACAATTAAGAAGTCATGTTACTAAAGTGTAGTGGAACAAGAAAGAGATAAATTAGTGAATGTCATATGATAGGCTTTTCTAATAGAGGATTGCGCTATTGCGGTAATCCTTTTGGGACGTTCATAAAAGCAATACGTTGCGATCTATTAAAGACAAAGGATATAGGATAACATAAACACGATTTTGGTTTTGGTATAGTAGTCAGGATTTAAGAAAAATAACGTCCTAAAACGGGGTTATTTTTGCCTTCTGATTAATGTTGGAAGAAACAAATACTTTCCGTCCCAAAATATTTTTTTATTGGTTCTAATATAAATGCAACACTTTTTTTTTATTTGATAATTTATATTAATATAAATCAAACTACTCAACCACTTTTACTTCTCTCTAATTATCTTTCATAAACCTCACTTACATCTCACTATCTATAAAAAAATATTTTTTTAATCAAATTTCATATAAATTCAACACATGCATGAAATCCCCTACCGGATCAAAACGTTATAATTAAATTGGAACGAAAGTAGTATTACTTCTTACAATATGATTATGATGCGAGTTGTTCAACATTCATATTTTTCATAATTTTATCATCCATTAAAAAAATCTCACCAATTGTTTTGAGCACACTATAATGAAAGATGCGTATCTTGTATTATCATTTAGAATTTATTATCATTAAAAACGATAGCGTGAATTATCCAAACATAAAAAAAACTTGAAAAAATATCAAAAGATACACAAGAAATAAAATTCAAAAAACATATAATTCATCCATCTTATTTTAATTCCAAACCCTATTCTCATCTTCACGTTAACCTTTACCATCACCCAATCGCAGCCGAAATCCGGCCATCGTCGCCGTAATCCAAACACGTCGTCGGAATTTTCGTCAAAATATGAAACAAAACATCCGAATACACTTAAAATAGAACGCATGGACAAAAATAAAACAGAACGATAATACACAAATGAAACAGAGCACCTATCGAAACAGAGCGTATGTTATGACATGAAAAAAAAAAAACAAAAATTGAAAAAAAAATTCAAATAATAACAACATGAATTGTAATTTTAATAAGAGTCTTTGGTAAATAAAATGATGCTCGAAAACATGATAATTTTCGATGTATCATTTTGTTGAATTTCTTGTGTGTATCCAACTTATGTGTTATTTTGGTAAAGCTGACTAGTTCAAGAAAAGTATAAACTCGCTATTTTACAGGCTTGGTTATTTTCGTAAACAAATCACAAAAAAATTCATCAAAATATAAGCCCAATATTCACCTCATATAACTTCCCCAATCAGCTTCGTATCTACCTCCTCATCAACGACAAAAACGATAACCGTACACCAATTTTCACTCATAATACACCACAATTCCCTTAATTCCACAAAATCCTCAATTTTCTGGATTTCACCAATCAATCTCCATGGACGACAACGACGATCACCACCGATCTCCCTCCACTTCGCTGCATCTATCATTTGTCGAATCCTTCTTCGGCATCGGAGAATCCACATTACACAGTCCGTTTATAGTGTTAGTCACACTCTATCGATCAACTTCTGTGTGGTGTTTTTAATTTTTTCATATGTTTTTTAGTGTTTTAATAGAATCTTGGATTATTTTTAAAAAATTGTATGTTTCGTTCATTTATAAAAACGATATTCAATTCTTTCGAAACATTAGTGAAAATTTATCATGCCAAACCTTTCTCCCTCTACCACGTCATGACTTTTGTGGGACGAAAGGCATAAATCAGACTGTAATAGTCAGTATTGAGAATTTTGTTTGCAACTAAAGGCTTTGCCTTTGCCGCCTCATTAGCATAAAGTATTTTCAATACAATAGGTAAGATCTCTTCTAACACTAACATTTAATGTTTTTATCAAACGGGGGTAAAAAACTACTCACATTTAATGCGATTAAGAGTCAGTAGATTGGCCGACATTCATTGTCAAAGACATAAGAAACTGGTTTGTGGGACCTCTGCATACATGTGAATATAATATATTCATATTAAGCTTCGTATTATAAAGCCAAAAGAAGAAAAAAAAATCATATTTCTGATTTTTTGATAAAATTAAGCATACTTACTGATATATTGATTTTAAATTCAATTTTTCTTTTTGGTGGATTTTCTTTTATTAGAAGCTCTTCATATGTTTCACGAATCTAAGAAATCCAATACAATATAAAACTAAACATGATTACATGACACCTTAAAAAAACATGATTACATGATTCTTATAATTCATAAATTGTAAGAAAATCTTAATTATAATAATTCAAATAATCTCAATCATAAATTTCATATACATTTATAAGTTCACTCCCTTTTTATTAGGATTGTAAAATTTATAAATATTAATAAATATTCTATGTATTAAAATTAAATTAACTATTATTTTTCAATTCAATTAAAAACAAATGACAAAAAAAGAAAGTGTTACCGGACCGACCGTGCACAGCTAACAACCAAAAATTGAGATACACTGGTACACAAATATCGTGACCTGATCGCCAAAGAATATCATCATCCTTTTACCAATGTGACCCTCCCACGTCATATCCAACGTCACCATGTCAAGGGCAGTTAGGTCATTTCCACCTACCCCCTCAGTGTCGGTTGTGCCGCTCTTGTTTCCCACTCTCTCCCTGCCCGCCCCCACACTCCCTCTATTTGGCGGGTACCAAAACGAACTCACCCACCAGCACACCCCTCCCCTCTCAGCTCTCACATCACCGAAAAATTCCAGAAACATAAAATATGAGAAAAGAGTGAGAAAAAATACATGCTCCATCGAAATATGGTTGGTTGTATGCACTATGCATACTTCTAAGCATATTTTAGTATAGTAAGATCCATGGCAAAATCGGTTGATAGAAAAACTTTTTAATCTTAATTAATAGATATTTGTTATTCTTTTCGTTTATATTATATATCATATTTATTTATTTGGATCATTTTAAAATATATATAACATATCTCATTTAATAACCCTTTCACATAAAAAAATCAAAATAGTCATTATTTGTTATACTATTCTCACTATCTCCTCTCACATTACTAAGTAAACCCCATTAATATTTAAAAAATATTTTTTTTCCAACAAATTCCACACAAATTTAACATACATATAAAATTACTTGCCGTGTCAATAAGGTTGTCTATAATATGAAACGGAAGAAGTATTTTTTATATACAACTTTGTTCTTTTATTTTATTTTTAGAATATTTTAGAAAATTAATTTTCAACATATAATTTTTAAAGGGGATGTCGTTGGTGCTGTAGTAACAGTCAACATGTGTGTTGTAAACTGCACCTTTTCTTCTCGTGAATTGTGTCTTGTTCTGTTATGAACTTCATCATTTATTTATCTTTTAAATTGTAGTTAACAATAGAATAAGATATAATTCACGAAAAAAAAAAATGTCCAAGCATGTTTCTATTTTTAAGTGTTTATATATTTTCGATGTAATAAGAACGCGTTAAATTTTCATGGGTCAACATAGAAAGTGCTCGAAAATATCTCATCCTAGTTCATGACGAATATAATTAGTATTTCATCTGAGCATTATAAACGCAATATTTTCAAAAATGATAGAATTCAAAATTTTTTTGAAGTTTCGTTTTTATCTTAAACAATGTCCGATCATTTAACAAGTATTATTATATAACAATAAATAATTTATATAATAATTAATATTTTATAAAAAATATATCTAAAACGGATGTTTGATCATTACATTTAAAATTACCTTGAAAACCTATCCCTCGAACAAAACGGACGGAGGGAAGACCTTGGTTTTTTTGGCTAGGGTACATGTTCATGCGATTAAAGAAAGTATCACACGATGGCAAAAGCTCGAAGACGTCGACATCAACGTTCACAAAACTGCTCTCCCCTTTTCTCATCATCGTCATCCCGGGGTGTCCGTACAGGTCCCCTGCTCTTCCTTTCTCTCTCTCTCTTCCCACGCAATCGAAGAGAGCAAGAGAGAGAAACCAACAAACACACATCAACGACTCTCTCACTCTGTGCGTGAGCGGAACCACACACACACACAGAGAGAACAGAAACAGAAGTGTGTGAGGACACACAAACAAACCAGAAAAAAAAAGCAGTTCCATCACACACACACACACTTCGCCCCTTTCTCTCTTCGCCTCGCCTCGCTGCATTCAAGCAATTAATTCTCGGCTCAAAGCTGTGTAATTTTCTCCTCATTCCGAAGAGATAATTTCCAATTTGGGGAAAAAATGGAGTTGTACGGACCGAATCAGGGGAGGGATGGATCGGAGCCGGATCGTCCGGCCGAGTGGCACGACACCGCCCTCGAAGGTCAGCCACATTTCGATCCTTGTTCTCCTCCTCGGTTTCCACTCGATCCGGTTCGTTTTCTAGGGTTTTGATTTGTACGGATCATTGATTT
>JAOVYX010018620.1:0-19844 GCA_035668315.1 Drosera spatulata
CCCCTCCCTCTCGCCATCCTCGCCACGCTCTCTTCTCCACCGCGGCGATGGCGAACGACGGCGGCGGGCTTCTCTACAACAACATCTCCCTCGGCGGCCGCGGCGGCACCGTAACGATTCCTCGCTTCTCCGATTGGTTTTTTGTTGTTGTGTATTGGAATTTTTTGTTTGTTTGAGTGATTGATTTTGAGTGGGGTTGAAACCCTAGCTCGGTGATTATTTGATTGGTGTTGTTTTGTGATTTTGTTGGTGTGGGAGTAGGAGATGGTGGAAATGGGAGTGGAGAGAGAGATTGGTTTGGAGGGGAAGTGTTAGGGTTTTGATGAGGAAGTGCCGTGCATTCGTTGGTTTTTGTTGACATATTGATGATTTTGTGAGGTTTTTTTGTCTTGGAGATTGAGTTTTTGGTTGAGTTGTTTGCTTGAAATAGTATCAGAATGGATATGGCATGAGTTTACAAGGGGAGATTCCGTGATCCCAATCGTTTGATTAGCATTTCATATTTGGTGGAATAGTGTATTGTCCACGTCTCAGGCCTAGAAAGGGCGTACTCACGGGTGTAAGTGTTGAGATACATACTAATAGTAATGTCGATGCTCGAGTTCAAGTTGGCATTTTGGTAGAATTGGTTTTTCCAACAGGTTGTGAGCTTGGATTTGGGTGGTTTTGGTTGGGTGTCTGCTGATGAGGTTTGAGGGTTGTTTTGGTGAGTTTGGTGATGGTAGTGATGACGAGAAAATAGTTAAGAAGTTTTGAATTATTGACCTGCTTTATTGATTTGTTCAGAAAATTGGCTTCCCCTCAAAATTATGTCGAGGTGATGGAGCATGGAAATGAATGTTTGTTGGGATCTAGAGTTTGAACTTTAGCTCTTAGGTACTTCTCAAAAATGAAAAAAAATCAACATTTGTACCACTTCTCTATATCGATCTTTATAGTAGCCTGGTAATTTGGGATGAGCTAGTGTTGAAGTGAAGAATAGCTAAAAGCAATTTCCTAGGATGGTTTAGTATTTCATCTTGACTGTTTATTTATTTATTTATTAGTTAAAATGGGTATGTGTCTTTTTGGAGAGGCTCATTCAGTGATCATTCTGAAGTCTGTGTCTTATTACGTTGTGTGACCTCTCTCAGATGGTGTGTTTCGGTCTTGCAAATTTTTTTATGGTGGAGCTGTTCTTGTTTGTTTTTCAATCAAAGACTAATTATCAGAAGTTTCTCTTGTTTATTCAGAAAAACAGCATAAGATCATCATTTCAATTCTTTTGAGATGAGATGCGAGTGTTCTGCAATTGTACAGACTGTGCCAACTGAGTTTCTTTGTTTGACCGTTTTCAAGTCTTTTTCATCTAATTATTGTTTTTACGTACTAGTCATTCTTGTTCCTTGGTACCATCTTTGTTGTTTCCTTGATCATTGTGCTCGAGTCCTGCATTTATATAAGCTTATCTTGTCGTTTGATCTCTTGGTGAAAATGGCAGAACCCGCGGCAACTAAGAGTTCATTCGGATGGGATTCTTTGGAAGAAGCAGGGAGGTGAAAAGGTTGTGGAAGTCGACAAAAGTGACTTGATGAAATTATTTTGGACAAAGGTGCCAAGGACAAATCAACTCAGAATCCGAACAAAAGATGGTTTGTACTACAAGTTCATCGGTTTCCATGATCAGGTTAGTCTTTGATCCCACGAATGAACCAAAAAACAAAAGGGAAAAAAATTTATACCTTCTGAATTTGTTGGTCACAGTGAAAGCAGCAAGTTTATCTTCATTTGCATGAGACATAAGAATTTGTTTTTCTGCTTCAGATGGCTTTCAGCGGATTGCTTTGAGCAGATTGCTTGCTACATTTAACATTTTGAAAATCTATTTCATTTTGGTTAAAGTGGGTTTGTGTACAGTGTTTCTTGAACCTATATATCAAACATGATATAGCTATCAAATTCTTTAATGACTAGTTATGTGTGGTGTAGGATATGATCATTTTTGCCTTTGATGTGATCGAGACTGGTCTTTTTCTGTGCCCAGAAACTTAACTTTACTTCTATGATCAGCTTAGTTGGTCCAGTCTGAAATTGTCTTTCTGCTGTAATGCTTTGTGTTCGTACTTTCTTTCATGCTATCAAATTTTATCGTAAGTTACTTTTAGTGACAAGAGGAGTGGAGCTATTCTGTGCTTACTCACAAGTTTTTTCAGAAGCAGCTTTGGTATAACTCCAGAGGAAAAGCAACTATCTGTTGTTGGTCACAATTGGGGAGAAGTTGACTTTAATGGTTTGTATTTATCATCACTATTTTTCAACTGCGCTTTTGATTTTCTGCGTCGTCATTGTCTACTTGTGCTGCTGAACATATGAAGCTGAGGCAGCATAACCATTGACAGCTATACTATTCTAGGGAACATGTTGGCTTTTATGGTGGATTCAAAACAATCCTTTGAGGTGTCATTGGCGGATGTCTCACAGACCCAGTTGCAAGGGAAAAATGATGTTCTTTTTGAATTCCATGTAGATGATACTACTGGAGCTTACGAGGTTAGCTTCTTTTTTTTTTTTTTTTTTTTGTGTGTGGAAAACATAAAATAAAATGGGACTTCTCTTGTTGAGCACTATGTGCCTGGATATTTAGTAGGTTTTGTGATATTTCTAATGTTTGAGATTTGCTGCAATCTTCATGTGTTGCAGAAAGATTCATTGATGGAGAAGTTTCCATATACCGAATTCAAATACTCAATTTATTGGTGATGAAAATCATCCTCCTGCTCAAGTAAGTTAATTTGTGATGTAGGATATTTTTCGTTTTATTTTTTTCAATTACAACATAGGACAACAATTGCTCGATGTTGCTATGATACTCTGCAGGTTTTCTGTGACAAGATAATGTCAATGGCAGATGTTGATGCTGAAGAGGCTGTTGTTACATTTGAGGGGATTGCAGTTCTTACTCCGAGGTAGTCAAATTATTCAAATATTTTTATAGGCTTTCTGTTCCTATGATTTGTAAATGCTCTTCTCTTCCACATATGTCTAGCCATTGATCGTTTATGTGCGATGCTAGCTATTCTTGGTATCTGTTTTCTGGTATTTACATGCGAGATGTGGCATTGTACTTGTAGCATATGCTATACCCTTCACCGGAGGTCCTTGTTGTTTATGGCTCTATGTTGAGTAGTATAATGGAACTATATGTGGTAATTTCCTTCTTGTAGGGGCCGATACAATGTTGACCTTCACTTGTCATTCGTACGTCTTCAAGGGCAGGCCAACGACTTCAAAATTCAGTATAGCAGTATTGTTCGTCTCTTTTGTCTACCCAAGGTTATTTTTCTTAATGATTCATTGCTTCATGTTTATTGATACTTATTGGGTAACAAGAAATGCATATCTTGTGTCGACTATGGCTGTTGATAAATGTGCCATCTTTATTCTTGACAATAACTAATGGCTCATTTTATTATATGATTGCAGTCCAATCAACCACATACTTTTGTTGTTATTTCACTTGATCCACCAATTCGTAAGGGGCAGACCTTGTATCCACATATTGTGTTGCAGGTATAAGGTATTTTATTACTCTAATTGTCAACTCTTCTTTTTTATAAAAAGATGATCCCAATCACGTTCACGCACAATGTCACAAAGTTACAAGCTTGGATGAAATACAGAAATAGTGCAAGGATGAGTCACATATTGTGTTCGCTATTTAATAACTGTCCGGTTTATAATTTCTGCAGCTTGAGTCTGATTTGGTTGTGGAACCCACCTTGTCCATGAGTGAAGAACTTCTGAGAACCAAGTGCAAGGATAAATTAGAGCCGTCATATAAGGTAGCATTCATTTACATTCTCAGACACCAAGCCCTTCTATTCCTATCTTGTTCGTGCCATCTGAATGCTATTTGTGGAGATATTTTGACTGGCTTTTTAATGGTCAAGGGACTCATTCATGATGTATTCACAACCATATTGCGGGCACTATCTGGATCAAAAGTCACAAGGCCAGGGAAATTCCGTAGCTGCCAAGATGCTTATGCTGTTAAGTGTTCCCTGAAAGCTGAAGATGGTATTTTGTATCCACTTGAAAAGAGCTTCTTCTTCCTGCCCAAACCACCCTCCCTTATTTTTCACGATGAGGTACAATCTTAAATTAACTGTGCTGTTGGAGTGCTTTTTTTTCATATATGTTGAAATGGAATATTCATATGAATATTTTGTTCTGCTTTTGTCATGAAGGTTGATTATGCAGAATTTCAGCGACATGCTGCTGGAGGAGCTAACATGCATTACTTCGACCTTTTAGTCAAGCTGAATAATGAGCATGAGCATCTCTTCCGCAACATTCAGAGGAATGAATACCACAATCTTTTTGACTTTATCAGGTCTCTAGAAGAACTATTTGCTGGATGAGTAAGCAATTACCATATTATTTGAATTCAATATGAGTCATCTCTCTTGTGCCAGGTCAAAAGGAATAAAAATCTTGAACATAGAAGAAGTTCAAGCCACAAAAGGTGTTGCTGCTGTTCTTCAGAATGATGTCGATGAGGGTGTTGATCCTCATCTTGAGCGGATAAGGAATCAAGCTGAAGATGAGACTGATGAAGAGGTAAAATGCTGTTCATATTTTCTCATCTGATGCTTAATCATTCAGTGATGCTGTGCCACAACAACTTGTTTATAGGATAGCATATTATAGGCAGCCTTGTTTTGTCGACTTAAAGTATGTTTACATCAAGAATAGAATATAGATCATGATGTCCTTGGTAGGAGCATTTGATCGATAGATTAAGATTAAGCTTGTCCCTTGTATTATGTGGTTGTCGGAGATTTTTGGAATCACCCCTGCCTTCGGTGAAGCCTTCTTGACTTTACATTTTTACTGGGGTGATATACCATAGAAGTTGCCATATTTAGTTTGATTTGTTAATGTTGATATTGACTTGGACAATTCAATTGTCTATATTGGTGTGCCTCAAATCACTTCCATCATCTGTGTGAGCGTGTCCGCGTTTTACTCCGTGTGAGTGTGTCCGTGTTTTGTTCTGTGTGAGCAGTTGCTTATATAAAAGGGGAATGAGAGCAAGCGCAAGAGGCAGGGAAGGAGAGGAAGACAAGCGCTTTGGAGCTTTTGATGTTTACAAACACACTAAACACATTAAACACATTAAAGTGAGGGTGTTTAGTTACTTGTTACGAGTTCTTTCTACTCGTATTGCTCCTTTTGTATTTTCTCATTTGACTAGTGGATTCTTCGTCGTCGGCGATCGCCTGTGGTTTTTCCCGCAAGGGTTTCCACGTAAAAATCTTTGTCTCATTTATTTTGCGCACTTGTTATTATTTGTGTTGTAATTAACAGACCCGTTCGTAACAAACTGCTATCAGAGCTTGGAACGTTTCAATCCTTATTTTCTATACCGGGTTTGTCCACGTAAGCTTAGGAATGAACGTTGTTAAGCTTGAGATTTAAGTTATATTTTTTGCGGGTTACTTTTTTGCGTTTTTTCACAAAAACAATTTTTTTCCTCGGATAAATAGTTCTCAATAGTGCTCGAACAGTGCAGTGAATAGTGTACGGACATAGACACTGGTTACACAGTGTTCCGGTGAACTGTACTCCGGCAGAAACAATGTTTCCGGTGTGAACAGTGTTTTCGGGGAAAATTTTCAGCGTGATGGGGCCTATTAAATTTGATGTGAAAAAATTCGATGACACAAACAATTTTGGATTTTGGAGAGTGAAAGTTGTTGCGTTATTAACCCAAGAAGGAATCGATGAGATTCTGAAAGGGGTTGATAAATTAACGGCAGAAATAAAAGACGAAGATAAGATGAAGATGGATAAGAAGGCACGTACGGCTTTACAGCTGTGTCATTCTGACGACAATCTTCAGAACGTCCTGGAGAAAAAGTCTGCCAAGGTTCTTTGGGATAAGTTGTTCAGCTTATACATGAGCAAATCTGTTGCTTCTCGTTTGTACATGAGACAACGTCTTTCATTCTTCAAAATAAAGGAGTCGCCTACCTCACTAGAAAAACACTTGACGGAGTTTCAGACTATTTTTGTTGGTCTGAAAAATGTTGGAGTCACCATCGACGATGAAGAAGCGACGGTCATTCTGTTGTGTTCTCTCCCTAATAGATGTGAGGCCTTTGTGACTACTATGATCCATAGTTAGGATTATTTTTCACTGAAAGACGTTAAGACGTTTTTGACCAGTAGTCAGCTGAGACACCAGCTCTCGGAATCATTCAGGCCCTAAAGCTCTGATGATGCGTTATTCATCAGAGAGAGACAGAATCGCAAACAACAGAATAAGTTCAAAGGCCGATCGGAGAATAAAAGCTTGAAGAAATCCGACTCTTGTCACTACTGTCATCAAAAGGGATATTGGAGGAACGAATGTCCTAAATTGAAGAACAAGCAAAAGAAGGAGCATCCACTTCAGAGTGGGTGATGAATTCCGGTTGCACCTTTCATATTTGTCCGCATCGGGAGTGGTTCGTCACATTTGTTGAGTCCAATGACGACGTAGTCCTTATGGGCAATAATGCTGCCTGTAAGATTTTTGGTGTGAGAGATGTTCATATACGGATGTGGGATGGTGTTGTGCGAACATTGAAAGATATTCGATATGCTCCAGCTGTGAGGCGGAATCTTCTCTCTTTGGGTTCTCTTGATCGTGAAGGATATTTCTATCATTTTCAGGATGGGGACATGGGGGTCAAACAGAACCGTATGATGACTATGAAGACTCGGTTTCATGTTGGATTGTACTATCTGATCGGCGCGATGCAGGATGGAGTTGCAGCTGTTGTAAATTCATTGTCCGTCCGTGATTGTGAGGTTAGTTCTGAGATGAAGCTGTGGCATATGCGGTTTGGGCATATGGCCAATCGGGGGATAGATGTTTTGAGTTTAGCAGGTTTTGCTTGGAGGATTGAAGACACTGAAGCTCGGGTTTTGCAAGGGTTGTGTTCTCGACAAGCAAAAGAGAGTGTTTGGAGGTGCGATGCACAGAACGAAGAGGACACTCGACTACATTCATTCAGATTTGTGGGGGTCATCTCCGCATGTTTCGATGGGAGAAAAAGTATTTTTTGACCTTTATCGATGATTACTCCTGTTATGTCTGGATATATTTTTTGAAAGAAAAATCTGAGGTATTCGAGACATTCAAAAAATGGTGAGATGCAGACTGGCCGGCAGATCAAGAGATTTCGAACCGGCAACGAGATAGAATTTATAAACAAGCAATTTTTGGATTTCTGCAATGGCAAAGGCATTCTGAGGCATCGCACTGTCACTTACACACCTCAGCAGAATGGGGTAACAGAATGCATGAACCGGACGCTAATGAAGCGGGCTCGGTGCATGATGATTGGAGCCGGGCTGAAGGAGAGGTTTTGGGGTGAAGCAGTTATAACGGCCTGTTATTTGGTAAACAGCTCACCTTCCTCAGCATTATCGATGAAAACATCTTATGAGGCTTGGTCTGGTAAGGCAGTTGATTATTCCAACCTTCGTGTTTTCGGTTGTCCTGTATATTATCATGTTAGCGAAGGGAAGTTGCAACCTAGGGTCAAGAAGGCCATTTTTCTTGGATACCAGCCAGGTGTGAAGGGATACAGATTGTACTGTACTGATCCATCATCATCTGGATTCGTCATCAGCAGAGATGTTACATTTGACGTGGAGTCAATGTTAGGCAAGAAAATTGGGCAATAATGGAGCATTCAGCAACAGGTGGAGCAGACACGACCAGTCGAGAGATCGACATTTGAGGTGGAGCATCAGGATGAGGAATCCTCAGATCCCAACATTTCCACAGATGCTTTGCAGCCAATTCAAGAAGTAGAAGATTCAGGAATGGGATTACTAGTATCAGATCCAATCCAGGTGAGACCCACTCTACAGCAGTACCAACTTAGTCGTGATAGGAAACGACGTGAGATCAGACCTTCAGCTCGATATGGCTATTCAGATTTGATGGCATATGCACATTATTAACGAGACAATTGAGGATGAGCCTTTTTCATTCAGGGAGGTCGTCGTTAGTTCGGAATGTGCCTAGTGGACTGCAGTCATGAAAGAGGAATTAGGGTCTTTTCACAAGAACAACAGTTGGACTTTAGTTCACTTGACAAAGGGAAAGCGCATTATAGGATGCAAATGGGTGTTCAAAAAACAGACGATGGTGGTGATGTGAGATTCAAGGCCAGATTGGTGGCTAAGGGTTTCATTCAGAAGGAAGATATTGATTATATTGAAGTTTTTTCTCCAGTAGTCAGACATACTTATATTCGAGTCCTTCTAGGTTTGGTTGATAAGTTCGATCTACAACTTGAGCAAATGGATATGAAGACGACATTCTTACACGATGAGCTAGAAGAGGAGATCTATATGTGTCAGTCGGAGGGTTTTTCATTGCCAGGAATGGAAGATCGAGTCTGTCTTCTGAAGAAATTATTGTACGGATTGAAGCAGTCGTCCCGACAATGGTATCACATGTTTGACATCTTTATGACAAGCATTGGATACACACAAAGTCCATACGATCAGTGTGTATATCATCAGTAACAAGCTGATGGAGTCAGATATATCTTTTGCTCTATGTAGATATGTTAATCGTTGGTAGAGACAAGGGGACTATTGACAGGTTGAAGGCGCAACTCAGTAGTGAGCTCGATATGAAAGATCTCGGCCCAGCAAAGAAGATTTTGGGCATGGAGATCGAGCGGGATAGGAAACATGTAGTTTTAACCTTGAGCCAGAAGAAATACATTGAGAAGGTTCTAGACCGATTTGGCATGAAATATGTCAAATCCGTTTCTACTCCCACTTCAAGCTATTCTTGAAACTCTCATCGAAGACCGAGGATGAGATGAGGAATATGGACTCAGTGCCGTATGCGAGTGCAGTTGGATCCCTGATGTACGCTATGGTATGCACTCGATCCGATTTGTCACAAGCAGTGTCAGTTGTCAATCGGTATATGAGCAGACCTGGAAGAGGTCATTGACAGGCTGTGAAGTGGATCTTTAGGTATCTCAAGGGTTCATCGGGATTAAGTCTCGTGTACGATGCAAGGCGAGGTGGTGGCAGTAACAATGTTGAAGAGTTCTCAGATTCAGACTATGCTGGAGATCTGGATCGTCGGAGACCACTTACAGGGTATGTATTCACTTTCTGTGATGGTTCAGTTTCTTGGAAGGCAATTTTGCAGGATAGTGTAACCTTGAGCACTACAGAGACAGAGTTCGTAGTTATTGCGTCAGTTGTGAAGAAAACAATTTGGCTGAGGAATTTGGGTTCTGACTTAGGTTTGAAGTAAGACAATACAATGGTTCGCTGTGACAGTTCATTAGTCATTCACCTCACTCGTGATCAGATGCATCATAAAAGGACTAAGCACATTGACATCCGGTATTACTTCGTACGGGACGTTAAAGATGTCAAGGTGATTAAAATTGCGACTACAGATAATCCAGCAGATATGTTGACGAAATCAGTTTTTATTTCGAAGTTTCGTTATTCCCTGAAGCTCTTAAAAGTGGAGCGCGATTAGGCTTTCCTAAAGTCTAAGTGGAGGTTGTTCGACGACAATGAAGTTGGTTTGAGTCAAGGTGAAGATTTGTTGATGTTAACTTGGACAATTTAATTGTCCATATTGGTGTGTCTCAAATCACTTTCGTCATCCGTGTGAGCGTGCCCGCGTTTTGCTCCGTGTGAGCAGTTGCTCATATAAAAGGGGAATGAGAGCAAGTGCAAGAGGCAGGGAAGGAGAGGAAGAGAAGCGTTTTGGAGCTTTTGGTGTTTACAAACACACTAAACACATTAAATTGAGGGTGTTTAGTTACTTGTTACGAGTTCTTGGTACTTGTATTGTTTTTTTTGTATTTTCTCATTTGACTAGTAGATTCTTCGTTGTCGGTAATCGCCCGTGGTTTTTTTTGCAAGGGTTTCCACGTAAAAATCTTTATTGTTTGTGTTGTTATTAACAGATCCATTCGTAATTCATTATCTGAGTCCCATCGTTCTGGATGTTGTATTACCAATTCAGGATGAAGATTTTGTTGCTGACAAGGATGATGGAGGTCCACCGACTGATGACTCTGGTGGCAAGGAATCTGATGGCAGCGACGATGATGCGAGTGAGGTATGCTTTATTTTGACTTTGCGGCGTGGTTCAAATTTATAATTTAAGGTTTAAACATGAATTGTATGTATCTAAATTCTAATGGGAGTACAGCAACCCACTAGAAAGGACAAGCCAGAAGCTTCTGTTCCAAAGGCATAAACCAAAAAGAAGCTCAAAGCTGATGATGATGGTGCAAACAAAAGAAGAAAAAAGATCCTAATGCACCTAAAGGAGTCTCCAGTAGTTACATGATGTTTACAAAAGCTGAAATGGAGGTAAGTAAATACCGACATTAGTCGAGACCATGTTCATCCTGGGTCTTTTCTCTTATGGGATTCATAGCGAAAGAGCATCGTCTCTATCGATACTTGTAGTGTTGCCAACTGTATGCTTTTTTGGCAGTTCTCTTGAAGGGTGTTGAATGCTGAAATTGTGTTTTTTGTTTAAACTCGAAATAAGCTGTTTTGTGCACGCGCCTAGTTGCTTGCCTAAGTTGTTTCTGGAACAGCCTTGCTAGATACTCAGTGTCGTGCATTATTTCCAAGTGGCATTTCTTTCGTGTTGCTCATGATATGTCCATAAGAATTATTTTCTTTTGTGCCCTTTTATTTTTAGTAGTTCTCTATCCATATTGTTGGAAGATGAGATTTTGATATGGACTAAAGGATATTTCATAAGGTAATGCTAATTTGTGCTGGAAATGATTCTTCTGGCAAATGAAACTGCTAGATTTTCTTGAAATTTTTAGTTGGGCTAGATGCTTCGCATGAGAACAAGTTATCTGCCGTATAGTTTCCGTAGATCCGTAGATTTAGTTGGATATTTGAAACCAATTTTTTGGAAGAATAATGAATAAATCATCACGGTGGAAGGAAATGCTGAGGCCCCCCGCTCGTGATTCTTCTTCGCTCGTGACTTTTGAAACCATAATATTACTTACTAAAGAGCGATGCGGTGCTACTTAGAGTCCTTTTTGGATCATTATAAAACACTATTGTTTTGGTCACTTAAAAACATATTTACATTGATCATTTTATCTATTAATAGCACAATTTATTTTTTTTCCCAACTTGTAGAAGCTCTGAGTCATGACCCAACTTACTTGACGACTTGAGTCATGACCCAACTTACCACTATCAGAAGCGGTTTGCTTTCCCTATGTCGATAAAACATATTTCGAAGCCCTTTTTTTTTAGACAGATCATGGAAGCTTAATGTAATCCTGGTTCTTCAATCTTGATGTGACTTTATGATTAGGTTTTTCTGCTGGTTGACAAAGACGGAATCAAACCGCAAATTTGAATAGCTAACGAAGTAATTTGAAGAGGATCCAATATATTAAGGAATACAACAACTCCAACGAAGTAGAAAGACTGAGAGCCAAACTTTCATCTTTGTGCAACCAGAAGCCAGGCTCTAAAGTTAAGAGAAGTTCGTATTGACAGACAAAATGTTGATCACACATTCGCATTAAATCATTTGACAGGTTACACTAGGAGAGTATACAATGTATTGAGGTTCAACCGTTCAAGAATCGAAACCAGAGTAGATTCCCCTGTTTCTCAACAACCTTTTCTCTTCTTCAACATAGTTCTTCGCTCTACTAGCCTGACCAAGATCTCTCTTCCTCTTCTCCATCTGAGAAAAAGCCCGTTTCCTTCTTCGCCTTCCTTGTCACGGCAGTCTGAAGTTCCTCTGCATCGGCAATTGCAGCTCTCGTCTTCTGCCTTTCTGCATATGACTCCTTATCCTTATCTGAAGCCGGTCTCTCCTTGCCCGAGGACCAGGACCAGTCTTGCTTCTGGTCATCTTCATTCTTTGACGGGGGCACACTCAAGACCGATAAGCCACCTTTATAGCCATGTTGGCGCAGAGCTTCAAAATTTATCGCCCCACTTCTCTTTTTACCAGATTTCACTGCAAATCAGAAGCTAAAATCCACATTAAGCTTCAAACAGTATAACATAACGCCTAACAAGAACAGCATATAGAGGAATCAAAGATGCAAGGTCCTTGCATAATCGCAATTCTAATTATCCAAATAAGGTTGAAATGGCCGTGAAATAAACAAGCGACCAACCCTTTTACAGAGTAAGATCATACTCTTATTTCCGATGAGTATTTGGAGATCTGCACATTTCGGAAGATTTCAGGTTCATCTACCAGAACGGTAAATCCCCCACAAAACGCATCGGATTCATTGGATATGTGAAGAGATATCGGTTTCTATCCGGAGATCAACCCCCAATACTAAGCGATACTCCATCTGTCATGTATCCTATTCAATTTCAAGTTGCTATTGAGTACTCGGGAAACAACCAAAATATAGAGAATCGATAGTTCGATATAAGGAGAATCGTGAATTCGTGATCAATGTATCACCTTCGGATGATTTCCCCGCTGAAACGACACCACCACCAGACTGTTTAATCCGCTTCGAACTCCAACGCTCGTCATAATCGCTTCCTGTTTCTTCGTCATTCGATGATTCATCTTCTGACGACGAATCGTCATCTTCATCGTCACTCCACCTCGTTGCTCCTTTCATAGATGCATTTGGAAAAAAAAAAGTCCTGTTCAGTCAACAGAAAACGAAACAGAACATTACATATTTATCAACTCAAATGGATAAACCGAAGTGTAGAATCAGTGGAAAGATCGAGAAAAATTGCGTGGATGAAGAAAAATGTAGTACCTGAGAAGGAAAGTGGTCGAATCAGCTGGAAATCGAGCGAGTTGAAGATTAGGGTTTGTGCTCGGATTTGGGGATTGATTTGCAGTGGACTCCGTGCTAGGGACATGGAGCGAGTAAGGGTATAATGGTAAATACAGCAGATTTACAAATTGAAGGGCTTTTTTATTACAAATAATTTGTCTTCTGCGCTGCAGCCTCCAAGCAGCAGATCAACAAATTATTCGAGTTCGCCGTCTTTTACTAACCGCCGGCGAAATCCACCGGCTTAGGTCGATTCTTCCGCAAGATATATTGTTTAGAATCTCTCTCTCCAAACATTAGAAAAAAAAATGAAGAAAGAAAAAACATCTATAAATTAACTTTATCAAAAGTTCACATCCAAAAATACTATATTTAGATAGCATCCACATTAAAATGCTTTTTTTGACGACTGATTTGTGGATCGTATACTGACCTACTTCATACCAAATGTCGAATGAAGATGATTGCTGTTGTTGAACTAACCAGCATAAGATATACGACACCGTGTTGATGAACCAATTTGTATAAACAAAAACTCAAGCTTATGTTTTAGACTGGTGAATATTAGTTGCATCTTTATTAGAAGCCTACTTGTGACATATTAGCGGACCTCAAAGCAGTGGTCTTCCACACATAGAACAAGCTCACTCCAGGTACTTACCTGTCATATTCATGAAATATTCCCTCCGTTTCATAATACTTATAATCGTTTGATCCGATAAAAGAATTTATATATGTGCTGAATTTTTATAAAATTTGATGAAAAAACAATATTTTTTAGGGATGGGATTGCTATGAGAGAAAGTAATGAATGTACTGTAACAAAATATGATTGATGTGATTTTTTAAGATTAAATATTGATTAAAAGAGAAAAAATTATAAATAAATTGGGACATATAAAAAAATATCTTATATATCACAGGGAGGAAGTATGCCGAGTACATGATTTGATTTATGGAGCTACACATGAAAATCTCACAAGTACGGACCTGAATACAGTTTGATCTTGTGACAGTTTATATATTGCACAGGACAGAGACGTTATCCCAGAAGTATGTTCCGGTAATATGATGAATTTCAGCCCTATCCTTTGCTTGGGAGCCTGAGCCCTGGTAAAATGGACTAAGACGTCGACAAATGTTTGTTGCGATTATCGACTACTTCACATTCACGACAGATATACACTACACGGATCCAATACGGGAGTGCGAGGACAATGTCCTCGTTACCAAACGATATATCTAATATAATATACTATCGTGAAAGATCGAAACAGTGAAGAAAGATCAAGTTCAAGTCTCACACGACTGCGTCAGGCGAACATGGTCAGAGAGAGTCCGTGTTTCGAGAGGAAGGAGCATTTCCTCTTTGGAACAAGCACGGCCTGGGTCAAGTCACGCTTCGAGGCTGTGTAGGAAGGTGATACGGTCGTGCTGGGTAGACACGGTCGTGTTTCGAAGTTTGACCTGCGAGATTTGTTTTATTAAAACACATTTTTTATGGGGGCTATAAATATACCCATGTCGTTATTCGTCCTAAGTTTTAGGGTTTGATTTGAGATCTGAGACGTTTTGTAATCCGATCTTGCCGTAGTCCTTTGTCATCACGGTTTGTGATGGTGTGATTTATGGGTTTTTTTTTTCCGGTTTTCGAGTTTTCCCACGTTAATTTATGAAGGTAGTTAATGACAAGGTAGTTAATGACAGACGGCCTCGATCCAGAAGGTTGCAACCATGACTTGAACCTAACCAGTAAAGATAGTGCGTGGCAATCTCCTCTCGTATCATTTTTACTATTTACATTATACTGTGAGTTCTTTCGTTGGCAGTTAAGACAGGAGGGAATAAGCACAACATCATTGGCTACCTGGATGCTGTTATTCTACAGTTCAAGTATTCACAAGGAGCACAGCTTCAAATCTGCTGCTTCCCAGGTGCCATTTATCATCTGTCCTGCTTTCCTGGTACTCCTTTCTCAAAGATAATCCTGAACAGTTTATTGCATGAAAAAACCGTGTGTTTTAAATTTTGTTACATGAAAAAACCCAAGATGGCCGAGTGTTTGCTTTAAATTTTGCACTTTCTTGCTCTGTCCATGATGCGTCTATACAACAAGGGCAGCGTCTATACAAGGGCGGGATTCATCAAGTAGTATTAAGTGATGCTTATTACCCGGTCTGTCCTTGCGTTAGGCATTTGTTAGAGACGGAGAAGATTATTGGTTATTGTTGATGGTACGTGAACCCGAAGACAGTAGCACTGATATGTACTAGGATTTGGATCTTGCTTGGGTTTGGCTCACGTTGGATCTTGCTTGGGTTTGGCTCACATTTGGATCTTTTACACTACAGGATGTAGATTCCATGCACTATCATGACTACCCTCGTCGGTGGAAATGAAATCACTTGTATTTTTATTTTATGAACTATGAAGTCCTCGATAGAATTTAGATAATTATGAGCTTACGTGAAATTAACGCGTGACAAGACTCCCTGTCACGGCATGCAACAATCCAACGACTTGTGAACAAAAAGATAAGCCGATTGGGATAGATCATGGGGAGAGAATAGAGATGGCATTTAAGGTGTTTGGAAGAGAAGACGATAGTGAATATGAGATGGGTTTTTTTCTGACTTGAGTGATATTTGAGATACTAAACCCACATTCAATTTTGGATAAAGGGTCTGTCTTTCTATTATCAATTAATTTTAAAAATGAAGTTTATGTTTTTGCATGGTATTAAAACCAGGTCCACATTTTAAACCCAAAAAAAGACATTTGAAGAGTACTTGTGCAATAATACACAAGGGCCCTTGCAGTGACATTAGAAACACGCTTAGACAAGTTCTTGTGCTTGCCGTGAATCCAATGGCAGAGTCTATTTCTAAACCGACGATTGATGAAGATGAAGTTTCTTACTGGACAGTGAAGACGATATTGTATTCGAACTCGCCTCAAAATTAACCAAGTTTACTGGTCCGAATGAAAATTCTTTTCGGGTTGTTCGCATAAACTCTTATGTTACAGTTACAGGCATCTACCTCTGTTTCATATGGATAAGAATTCCTCTGAATCACATTATCAGTTTGAATTCGTGATAAATATCATTGTTTTTTTATCAAATTTTCTCAGTTTAATTTTCATTCTACTTGATACAAGAAACCTCACTTAGCTATGATCTTAGGTCTTACACTCAATTTAAGCTTCATTTATGTCATATTACAGTAGTCGGGTTGATGAGTAGTCTATCTGATCGCCTTTTTCACTCTTATATACTCACGATGAATGGTTCTTGACACTTGACCAACAACGTTTGAAAAGTAACTGAACTTGATGTATATGGTCCCTAATTACTAGTCCATCTTTTGTAAGATTTTCCTAGTAAATCTCTGAGGACAACAAGTTATGGTATCTCCTATTAACAGTAGAAAACTTAAAGAAACACTGCAAGGTTTGCTCTAGCCTCTCATTATAGTTCTATTCCTTGGCCACAGTGATATAGTATTACATACAGTGCCAAAAAGTTGCAATCGTTCTAATGGCCAAAAAACTATCATGCATATGATATGTGAGATCATGTTATAGGAATTTTGCTGTGCATGGGGGCCCATTTATGTATAGGAATATATACCCTCACACAGTAGAATAATACATTGCTGTATACTCAGGTGACAGTTCAGTCCAAGCAACAAAAAACCAACATATATGTTGTCCAAGGACAATATGCATGAGTCCACACTCAGCTTTTTTGAAATGCCTTTTTCCAAGTGCCATTTGCCTATGCTCAAGAAAATGACACAACACAAGCAAGCAAGAAGGGCAACAAAAAGGAAAAGCACATCCACTTCGAAAGAGATCTATGGGGAATATATAAGATGAAGCCCCATGATATCAAACAAAGCAGATGGGTAGTCTTGTACAATAGAAAATGATCTGAACAGATCAAACAACGTTGAGTTATAAGATGATCATTCTATTAATTGTCTTATCTTTTAGTAGAATTTATTCCTTAATATAATGTCATAATAACTAAATGTGATTTTGAGATCACGTGTTTAAAAATAATGAATCTTTTATTAATAGTTCAGACTTTTTACTATGCTAATTCATCAACAAACGATCGACGCACGAGTAAGTCACCACTTGAAGTTCCATGGAGCTTGGCACTTGACAAGAGGGCTTGTTTGGGCAAAGAAGGAAAAACAAACTGAAAGGAAGAAGGGATTGAATGAAATGCAAGAATGGAAATGAAGATAGAAAGTGAGAGATATACTTTGCTCAAAGTACTAAATCAAACAGATTAAAACTTTGACTGCCTTGTTTGGCTCAACAAGACTGGGGATGCAACTTGGTGATGCAAATCTATCAAAGTAGAAGCTTGTGGGGATTCTCTTATGCACGATAAGACAAATTGAATCTAAGAGTATTTGTGCATTAAACACATTTGAGAACCAATCTCTCTTTTATTTGTTTCAGAGATAAAATTACGGATGTCTTGTGCTTCTCATACCTGTCTTTATCGAATGACTTGAGTTGCCAATGTTATATACTTCTTCCGTCCCACTAAAAATACAATAATTTTTTTAGATCGTTGCATAATAAATACAATGTTTTCTTATATGGAAATCTTTTCACACAAGAAATATCAAATCAGTTATAGTATATCCATTAATTTCTCTCGTAACTGCTACAATGAACCTCACTATCAATACAAATTCAACACACACATAAACTCTCATGTCAAGTTAAACCATTGTGTTTTTTATGGGACGGATGTAGTATATAGTTAGATCTATGTATAGAGGGAGTTTATCATGCTCATATGATTGATCGAGCTTGTATAGAGGGATTCTTAAAGGAACATTGTCACTTCAAGTTCCTATCCATATGTGTTTTTCACTTTAGTAATCGATCGTGAATGATCTTTGGCCTTTCTCACATCATTAAGCATCTATAGCTTTGATTTCCCTTTGCATCCTGAAGCTGATAAACTCAAAATTTAAAAGCACCAAAAGCATATTAGTTTGAAGGTCCAATTGCTTCTTTTTGCTTAGTAAATTCCTTTTGTCTTTACAATGTACAAAGGGATCTTACAAATTAACTTAGTTGGGTGAGTATTTCGGAGCTTCATTAATGTTTCACTGGATATTAGTGTAAGGATACTACGTGATAGGCGAGCCTGGATAACGCTCGTATGAACCGACTCACACCCCATACCAAAAACCTTGGGTAATGCATGCTCAAACATATATGTTATTCTCTGTTTTCATTCAGGGACAATGTAAAACATCAATCTCAGACTAGCTCATGCATATTCTCGATCAAGAATTATAAAATAAAATCGTTGATCATTGATCTTCTTACGAGTTAATTTACCATATTTGTGTTTCTCCTCCTCCATACCTTTCGACAACTTAACATGTGCATCACATTATAAACTCCTAATCAAATTTGTACTTGACAAAGCCATCATTAGTTGATTTGTCCCAAAAGTACCCTATAAAATGGAAAAAAAGGAGTCAGAGTCACAAGAACCAAACAGTCTCCCACATGTAGCATGTGTTTAGGATTGGTCAAATTATTATCTAGTAACCTTAGTTCAAGGAAATCCCACTTTGAGATTCCATGATTATATTATACTTATAGCACTAATCAAAGTTTATTTATAGATAAACTCAGCTTTGTTTTTTCGTTTTAATAGCTGGATACCTTGAAGGAGCTCCATCCTCTGCTGTTGGCAGCCCAGCAGCACGAGTCCGGGTGTGTTTTTATTTTTAGTTTTTTTAAATAAAATAAAAACCTGAAAAAAAAAATAAAAATTCTATTAAGAAAATATCAATCATAAAAAAATAAAATCTAAAAAATTCTTAATAAAAATAATCTCATAAAAAATTATACCTATAAAAAACATAATAAAAAAAAGCAAACCGAAACCATTGAATGCAAAATCCAACTATCCCGATGATCGAATGCACCAGTGCTGAGTCTTTCACAAAACTCTATGAGATTTGAGTTGTCCTTCAATATGATTGTTATTATATAGGTCTAATTGCATCTGGCTAACAAGATCCTACTTCAATGGAATTGATCAAATAGTTTATTATAAAGTTATATACCATGTGGTACTAAGTTTAATCAAGCTTCTCTTGCTTTATTTTTGGAGTATCAAATGGGAAAGTGAGCTTGCACTTATGTTTAGGAATATGTGTAAACATTTAATTAGTGATTTCGTATAATGGGATATCAAGGGTCGGCATGTAAACAAGTGATCACTGTTTCATATGTTTATGCTACATATGTCTTCATGGTAGAAGCAGCTAATATTTAACTTTGTTCATAAATTGCTTCAAATCATCCTCAAACGGAACACGGATTGGCAAACAACGCTATACATATATGTTGAGCTCATGATAACTAACAATTACACGAAGTGTTCGAAAAGCAAATGTAATGGCCAAACACGTTAGATCGATGGTTCAAACAAGGTTGGACATTCCAATTCTCTCGAGATATTGCAACCTATGGGAGGGTGTGAACAACATTTCTACAAATAAATGTGTTAAAGCTGGTTGAAACATGAACCCTATCTTCACATTATGAATTCCCTTCATCTTATATTTTATTTTCCTAACACACTTTAAGTAATGGACATTCTAATGGGAAGCCTAAATGGTTTAATATTAAACTCAAAGCTAGTGCCTAGTGAGCAAACACAAGATGTGGAAGTACAACTCTTCAAGCCTCATATATCTCTTCAAATGAGGAAGTGTGCCGTGAGATTCCTTGGCAAAGACCTAGGTGTAAGGGAAGAAAACCCATGCAATTGGAAGACAACCTAATACAACACAATCTCTTTAAGTACTAATATGAGTTTAGATCTCCAAAAACATTTAATTCTTCCATTTGTTCACCTAAATCAATAGGTAGGTTCAAAACATTTCAAAATATCAGACAAGTAGATATCATTACATATTCTATTCTTTTGTCATAATCATT